>KN896049.1:0-11025 GCA_000934455.1 Apostichopus parvimensis
TATATACATACATACATACATATACATACACACACATACAACATGCATACATACATATATACATAACATTCCTTGTAACCTCTCACAATATTTGGATGCAACTGAACTGAAATTGACCTGACTGGTTGTGTCAAATATGATTACATATTTTATCTTTGCTATGGACCATCTTACTATAGGTAGCTGAACATTAGTATCTTTAACTGTCATTTTACAGTAATATACAATACATTCTTGCACACAAACACACACATACACCATGACATCCATACACATCCATACACACACACTTAAACAACTAAAGACTACACCAAAACTAAAAATTATGAAATAAAGACTTAATGGTCATAACACTGTTTCTCATCTGTGATATTCCCCTACCAACACGATACCGCACCCTCCCCCCATCCCGTGCCCCCCCTTCCACAAAGGAGAAGCGTATGGAGGTGGTCTCACCTTTCTTGCCCTCTTTCTTTTTAGTTTGAATGTCATCATCTGGTAAGGAAGCGACTCCGTCTGATTTAGTCTCGCTGGCTCGGATCAGCTTTGTGATGTTGATCACCCCCTGCTGAATGATACTATCCAGCTCTTGTTGAACGTCTCGGATGATGCTGGTATCCGGAAACATATCCATAAATCGGTAGCTGTAAAGGTAAAAGAAAATGGACTCATGTCTCAACTTCTCCTCCCGATGATGACAATCTTTTTCTTACGGCTATCAAGATGATAACTATCTCAAGTCTCAAATGAGTGGCGGGAAACGGCAGGTACGGATACTTCCCTTCCACAACGTTTCATTCTTTCGCAAGGAATATATTAGCAACTTATGCAAATATCTCAATATTTTATGAGATTCGAAATTATGACTCAAAAATGCAATACTAGTATTAACATGTTGGTCTTGTTTCCTGTTACCACAGCTTTAGTGTCATAAAATATTAAACTCTCTCGAGTTGATCATGATGGCATAATCCGTAAACAATGAGGAATTTTTGAAAAGATTATTTTTACATGGATATCATAAGGTTCTTCGACTTTTTTTTCTTAAAACTTTTGCATACCATGTAACTCACCCGAATATCAGGCGAGACAACCCACAGAGTGGCAGGGAAGAGAAATGAGGAGTAATTCAACTTTTTATGTACAGGTTATACATTATAAGCCAATGAATATTTGCAAAGAGCTCGGAAAATTATCAAATCATTTTAAATGAGCAAAGAAATGTCGTCAAAATTTTTTAAGACAATTTGAGGGATTAGAATAATCAGGAAAGGAGTTTTAGTAGCTTCTAGTAAGTTTTAATAGGGAAACAAGTTTTTCTCTCAATATCATATGAGATTGTTTTGTGGCTGTTGAAAGAAATAATTCAACATCAAAGAGAATGAATTTATACCTTAGCCACAGATAGAGATCCATAACATCATGGACTGCTTCCAGGTGCATCAGATCTCGAATATTCTTTGGAGTAGCGAGAGGCCAGCCGATTTGGCGGCTGAACCACTCAAATGTGATCGGTTCGTTCCGACTGTATTGCCTGGCAAACTGAAGAGAGCGAATGACATATGGTTGCAATTAATACTATACGTTACAAATCCCAAGGAGAGAAAACGCAATAAGGTATGGCCGGGGAAGAGCTAAAAGATATGTAATTAAAAACTTTATCCTATTGATTCATTTTCTTTAGAATATCAACCACAAAAGCCTTATGAAAATTTGTCTAGATATTCGCCCAGCCACTTTCAGTGTTCTCTGAGTAAGTATATTTTGTTTTATTATTATTTTTTACTTATTACTATTATATTATTCATATTATCACTCACCGATTAACATATTAAGTTTTACTCATTTTCTCAATACAGATACGTTAGAAATTAAAACTGAAATAAAAACGATATCAAATTGAACGGTATACATGACTTTTCTTCTATGTAAAGGTGTGGTGAGAAGGACCAGTGAGATTATTGAGATGTACCACTCATTCAGTCTTTGCTTTTCAGTTTCATATCAGGTAAATGAATTTAAGTCCCTGGCAGAATATGATATCGACTAACGAGCCTCTCTCTTAAAGAAAGTATTTTTCCAGGAGTCTGAAGATGTTATAATTCAATATTCCCGTCACAACGGGGTTCATGAGTAGAAACTTCCCGTTTTATCTCTAAGAAAACTGTTATTGGTATTTGAAAACAGTTTACGTAAAATTATCGTTATCACTTTGTGAGTAATATTCAAGTATCAAATATGTATGGGTGAAATTTTTGGTTAGATATGAAATGAAATATGATTCCTTAATGGAGCTCTCCAAAATGTAAAAAAAAAATTAAGATAAACAGAGGGCGCTTGGTCCTATCTAGTTCCACGGAAACTTGACAAGCTGTTGCTACGAGTTTTGATATTGGGTCACACCTTGTACAAATAGCTATTGGGATCACCCAAAAATGTCACCAATAGCTCTGCCGAATAAAATGAACCTGTGAGAGAACACACGACTTGTAATCCCGAGGAGCACTGGTTGAGGTCATTTTTGCAGAAACAAATTTGCAGACCGATTTCCTATGCCCATCTTTGTTTACCATTTGCTTCGGTTAACGATAAAGTAGAAGAACGATGATCCACGATGCGTCACTCACCTTCAAGAACATGGTACATATAAATGGGTGTTTCTTATTGATCGGTGAGCAGCAGAAGACGTAGCGAGCCCTCAGGTGGAGCGGAATGTGCTGGATCATGTCGGCCAAGAACTTAAAGTCGTCTACGTTGCAGACGAAGTAATTCTTTTCGACTTGAGACAAGTTGACAAAGATATCCTGTGAAAGGAAAGAACAAACTTAATAAATCATTGACCTGAAACACGCACATTGCTGATCAATTATGAGCAAGACGAGAAACAGGGAGGGACAGGCAGGCAATGTTTTTATCCATTAATATCGTATGGCAATATGCGATGGAAGATGGAGAAATCTGCTTCACAAATGCAAAATGTGCTTTAGCAGGGTTTTTGTACACTGATGCATATGAAACTATCTTCAGTATTGTACGAGAAATAAGGTGTGGTTGGAGATGTTTTATAAGATGCCGATACAGTTAACATTGAAGCTGACACTGATATTTAGCCATAACGATTAGTGTATCCTTCAGTACTTTAGACTTGATGTTAACACTGTTATGTTGTTGAAGAAGTTTCACCTCGTCTGACAGTCCTCCTCTACTGATAAGCAACACATATGAAATACAACTCTGGGCACGTCTTCAGTACTTCACACTACTGTGATAAAACTGTGTCACCTAGCAACCGAGGGACTCACGATAAGATTGGATAACGTTGCATCCTTCAAGTGGTAGGCGAAGAGTTCAATCTGTTCGGCAGTAGGGTGGAGTCCGGCGTTCTCAATCTCCCCCACGGGGCAGGCAAGGATCTCCTTCAGTATCGGGAGGTCGTCCTTTCTGAAGGTCGTGACCTCTCCCTCCTGAAACTCTGTGTTGAATCTTCCCGCTCTGCCCGCTATCTGGAGGGCCTGTGTGTTGCGAGAAAAGAAAACAGAACAGGAGAAAAAACTCTTTAAAAAAAACTTTTACCCAATAAGTATATTATTATTAACCAGATTTTCTTTGTCAATAGCATTGTGAGCTACGTTCAACCTCAAATAATCACCGACAAGAGGAAATAATTTAAGGCTACTTACCCTATCAATTAATTAAATTAGTTAATTGTGTAATTAATGAATCCTGGCTCACCTGTGATGTTGTAAGTCTGTCCATTTCCTTTTCTCCTTTTTCGTTGATCATCGGACGAATCAGAGAGTTGAATATTATTCTCTTGATACTCCTGATGAAAAAGTTAAACAAATTCAAGACAAAACCAGGCAAATAAGGGATATAAAACTAAACAAACAAATTGATATGTAACTTATACAATACAGTAATGATTTGTGTTTTTGCCTGATCAAAACTGCTTGTTGTGGTTCCAACATACCACATCCTTCTATAGAAGCACAAACTTATGAACACTTTATTGCACTGATCTATGACATAGCAATTTTTATCTTGGTCTAGCCTAATTTAACTATAAAATTATGGGCTGCAGTTGTAATTGCCAAAACTACTTCTGTCACTGAGGTGGTAATGTACATCACTTCTCATCAATGGTGACTCGTCATAAAAAAAATTACAACCCATCTTGTGATATAAAGTAAAAGCTATCAGAATATAATTCACAAGTCATTTTCGCAAAATGACGAAATACTCACAGGTTTAAACCCATGCCGATTGCATCTGTAGCAACGAGAATCTTACAGGGGTCGGAGGGATCATTGAACTTGCTGGCTTGGTTCAACTTAGCACCTATTACAAATAAATTGAGACAGAAAAAAAATGCTGACTCTTTGAAGTCTAGTATAGAAGTTGCATCAAGGTGTCAAAGAAACTTATCCATTAAGTTGAGAATAGCTTTAAACAGAGGTTTGTTTCATCAACAAACTGTTAGTGTAAGCTACCAGCCAATCTGTGGTTTTTGTCTTCATGCACACGGACTAGGTTTTACATCTTATGAAACCTCTCCTGCCAGGATGATCCCTATTTTTATATTCAAAGTCGTTCAGAATTTTTTTTTTTTTACTTTGATGTATTTTTATGATAGAAAACATAACAAAAGAGATGATTTTTACCAGGAGGTAAGCTGCCGTAGATTACAGCACATTCCTTCCCCAGGGCTTCTATCTGACGGCTCAAAGAGTAAAGATCATTCTTACTGAAGGCTACGATACAGTCTCCTGGTCGGACATTCTCCAGAGAGCCTGATGAAATAAATATTAAAATAATACCAACAATGGATTTAAACAAATATCAAGTGGAGAAAAATATGCTTCACTGACAAGAACATAAAAGTTACACAAAAATAAACAAGTTAATAAATAAGTGGATGAAATAAATTAATAACTGAATAAATAAACAAGAAAACAACAATTCTGAAGCGAGTATATGAGACTGACAAATTGATGCACGGATCACTAACAGTATGAATTTTTGTTTCCTCCAACAGTTAATTACCAGTGGCATAAGGAAGCTATTTAATAAGTGAGGGGACAGGAACTGCTGCAGTCTGGGGTCTTCCCTCAAGAGAAGTTGAGCGGGGTTGATACTATGGTCTCTTAGACGAGACATGGGAAAATTTTGACTATTCTATGTCACAAAGTTTTGCTTTTGTAAAAATGTTGACACTTAAGGTTTGTCTGGCCTTATTTCTAAAAATGTGAAGCAAACTGCATAAATGTCTTGCTTTGATCACAGAAATATTTCCATGAAAAAAAACTTTATTGAAACAAAAACTAACCTCCTTCTACCCCACAGACTCTTGTCAAACAATATCGGAAAACAAAAGGACACTCAGTACAGAGAGCTTTTATTGCTCGAACCAGATTGTGATCCTTCTTGGCTGGAAAGGGGTATGGGTAGGGGGTAAGGGGTATGGGTGGGGTAAGGGGATGGGACTCACCGAGAGGTTTATCCAGTACTGTGAGTGATGTGAGTCTCTTGTATCTTCTTACTTCCACCTCCTCCCCCGTAGAGAGCATGAGTGACCTGACCAAGGGTATCGCTGCCTCTTCTCCACACAGATGGATCTCTTTTGCTGCCACACCTGAATTCAAGAAATACCGTAGACGATAAAAATAATTTCTGGAGTGGTGGGTGGAAATTTTATCATCAATTTTGTGAATTTTGAATTTGAAAAAAAAGGCTATAATTTCTTACATAGCTTTTATTAATATTACACCATAAAATACGTATATATGTCCATGGGGATATTCTTTAATCAGAATCTAATGTATTATTCATCCAATCTCATACAATATTCATGAGCTTGTTGCACTCACCCAACAATGCTCTAGTCCATGCCCATCCTCGGGTGGCATCTCTCAACATTTGTATTTCATCAATGACAGCAACCTCATCTGTGAATAAAGAATGCAAGACGTTAAAATTTCAAAGCACTTTTTCGAATTATGAATCCATTTCCCCATATTTGATCTAACCTAATAATAGCTGCTTGCAATAGGATTTTGCAATTGATCAAACTCGGACATCTTTTAAAGTTTTCCTTTTTGTCAGCAATATATCAATGTTAGATGGTGAGACATTCTGATCTTTTTTAATAACAGGCAAACTCGACGGTCTGATCAAAAGAAGAAGAAGATGGAACTTACAGGGTTGTGTGACACTCGTCATTTCAACCGTGCAAGCAACGTGACCTGATGGAACATCATCTGGATGAGCGTATTTCCTCTCTTCACCGGTAACCAAGTCACAAGAAATACCCTGAAAAGTTGAGAAAATGAGAGAATCACTCAATGGCTTTATTAAAAAAATACAGGCTTGAAGGCTGAAATATTTTCACTTTGCAGGGATAGCTTGAATGGGATATACAGTACTCTATCTACCCTTAGTCAGTACCCTCCCCCCATCCCCCCCACACCTCTCCATCCATCATCAGTCTCTGGGTCTGCCACTATATGTTACATTTTTTTATTAATAAATAAAATTTACTCTGCCATTAGTCTTCCTCTCTACTTCATTAGCCAACAGCTTCAGAGGCCCGCAGTATACACCAGACTTTGCAGTGCTGAATCTCTCCAAGGCGTGGTATGTTTTACCGCTGTTTGTCGGACCTGCATGGAATATAATCTTCCTTTCGAAAGCCCTTGCTTCTGGATACCTATGCAAAAAATATAAAAATGTGAAAAAGAAGGAAAAGTCAACGTTGTTTGATAAAATAAATGAGAGTACATAAAACATTTTAGCTATATATTTACCTTTCTCAAACTAACCCTGCTTTCCAACTCTTTTCAATGTCTCTCCGCTACCCTTCCAACATCCTTTCCCCTACTTGTGTTCCAAAAGGAGATGTGCATTATACTGGTCCTGAGTCATAACGACATATCACTAATTAATGTTTCAAGTTAATTTTCAATATCTTCTGAGGTATAATCAATCTCAGTTGTGTACACTTTTCTCACAAATGACTTTTTGAGACCGCCCAATTGCCTTTCATTCAACAAACAAATTAACAACTATTTTCTATTTTACCATTTGAAGGAAAAATCAGATACAGTAATAAATTCAGTCAAGAGACACTCACCATTGTGCTGGATCTGACAGGTCGCTAATCTTCCTCAGGTCTTCCATACAGTCCAATGCGGGGAATACTTGACGAGCGTGGCGAAGAAAGTATGGAAAGATGTCATCCACATGTCCTGCACCGACTAAGATATCGCTCAGAATAATGTGCAGATCGACTTCTAAAGACTCCATCTCCATAATTAATTTACGAAACGATATGAAAGTTTGATGGAAGAGGTGTCCTGCAAGCAACAAAGATAAATGTCTGTTTATTTCTGTTTTGATGTATTTTTTTTGTGCCAAATTTGTTTCGTGGTAAAGTACTTTGTATTTCATTTATTTTGAAAAAGCTACTTGCAAGTATTGTTAACATCAGCTTTTGGCTTTTGTCAGGTCTCTTTCCTACTGTACTAAGTTCAATGATGTAATAATTAAAAAAAAAATGCCAATAGAAGTCAGATTCAAACACATGTTTATTGGTTATTTGAGGAGAAAGTTATATGTAATGTAAATTAAATAAGTTGCAACTTAGTGGTATTGGCAAAGAAAAAGAAAGAAAGAAAAAAAAAGAAATTTTAGTATAAAAAAATGCAAATTGCTGCTGCATACTTTTTAATTCAATTTCTTACAATCGTTATATATATTATATTAACTGATAATGATATTTTAAACATTTCTCTCAGGTATTAATCTTCATTACTTCCTTTCACATTTTCTGTTGCCAGAAAAGGTTTCTTCCTTAGTTCTCTGCAAAGTACTTACCATCTAAGCCATTATCTGAAGCAAGTTGTTTCACTTCTTTTCTTCTTGAAAACTGGTTAAGAATCCGAAGGAGTTCCTCTATAAATAAAAGTTACATAGAATTAGCCTATACCACCAAACTTTTTTATGAATGAAATGCAATCATTTAAACTTGTAAACAAACAAAATCAATCTTTGGCAAACATGGAATTTTGGCTATCTTTCTGAGAAATGTGCTAATAAGTTCCTATTTTTCTGATGTAAAATAAACCAGTCTTTCACATCCAAGATGTTAAATATAAGACAAACTGATAACATTCTCCCACTCAACCCCCCACCCACAATCCTTCCAACAAGATCTCTTTTGCAAATTACAGAATGCAGTTTTGTCACCTTTTTTATTCTTGAGACTCCCTCCTAATTCTTCTCCTATGTTTATGTCATCTGGGTTGGTATTTACAGATTTCACAGGGACAGGAATAAATAATGCTGTAACACTCTTCTTGCTACCATTGCCATCTGAAGAGTAGTGACTTTTCGGCTGATTAAATGGCTTGTGAAGTCTCCATCTGTCATTAGATATATAGTACCGAGATGTCGTTAAGTGTTTCGATTGTGCGACCATCCATCGCTGCCTGTTCACACTGCTTTTCCAATTTATGCTCGAACTACAGTTCCGTGATGTGAAACTATGACATCCTAACGTATTGCAAACTAACGTTAGGCGGTACTGGCTACTGCATGAGCGAGATAAAGAACTCGTTAATTTACGATATAAATCTGCAGAAATAGGATTCATGATGCCTCTCCTGTCAAGATGGTCAATTTTTGCTTATTTTCCACGGAGAATTACAGGAATCGGCTGAAGAAAACGAGATATTTCTAATAGGAAGATAATTTGTATTTCTAAGCGTTCTACCGCATGGGGGCCGCCATCTTTGTTATTATGAGAGGGCGCTTTTCCAAATTTACAGCGGCGATTCAAATCAATCACATATACTCGGGTAAATTACTGTGGGCCTAACACGTACGTTAGTTACAACTTAAAGTATACGATACCAGGGTAGTAATTGTACAGCTCATTCTTCATTATACTACGGTAAGGAAGCATTTTGTCACAATTTATGAATTAAATTCAGTGACATCTACGAGGTACTTTTTAGTAACCAATCATTTTACGTATTCTTGAGCCTATCATGTATGAGTAAAATCTAAGTTAGACTAGGGCCTAGGCTAGGGCCTAGCCTAACCGTACAACTAGTGTTAGGCCTAAACTAGCTTCTGATTTTCTATCGACATTACTGTAGGTGAGAGGTTAGTCCTTGCATAAATTATTATTTAAAAAGTTTTTTTTATGACCCGCATACGGCTAGGCACAGTATAAATCTTTACTTAGTCGAGGCAAGCAGGCTAACTTAGCTATAAATAATTAAATTAATTATTAATTACAATTGAATTAGGCATAGCCTAGCTGTAGTGTTTATGTTAAGCTCACTGCATTTATGATTTATAGTATTATCATAGTATTATCTGTAGTAACGTAGGATGGTCTAACTTACAGCTGCAGGATAGGTAACACAAGGGCACTAACTCAAATTGTCTATTTCTTTTTCCGTCAAATTTCTCCATGATGGGGGAAGAAATAAAATAATCCTTACCACCACACAAAGTGAACGGTCATACTAATTAGCGTCAACAGGCCCATTGTCGTGAAAAAGGCCTGTTGACGCTAATTAGTACGACCCAAACTGAAAGATACCAATAAAATTTTCTGAAATATCTTCCAAACTCTGTCCAGAAGTAAACTAAAACACAGCTCAATTCAAAGTCCCATCTTTTGAGATGCAAAAGCTGCTGACTGGTGGTCAAAATGCCTAAAGCAATTCACAAAATGTTCATTGTCACATATAAATTGAGGAACTGAAATATTTTTTTGTGATTGAAATAATGTATGGAACATCAAATCCAAACATAAGTAATCATGGTTTAGCAAATGACTCAAACATAAGATAACATTGTTCAATATACAATTATGCAACTTTTTTATTGCCATTGGAATACCAAGATTTAGTTGTACAGTATGCCCTTTGGCCAAATGCACTGGCTACACTTGTAACTAGAAAAATTTCACACACCTCTAGTCTGTGATATCATCATCAATAACAAACTGTACAAAATTCTGTTCCAGGCCCTAATATTGCGAATTTGCAAATTGAATTATGAGCAATGTAAATCATGCATTTTCAAGTCATATAGTTTACTGAATGAAGGCGGCAGTGGCATTAGAAGCAATGAAACCTACAATCCAAAAGTAAGGTGGTTTCTTATTCTGTTGATGGGCACTGTGTTTCCTTCGGAAATGGCCTTCAAAATGTAAAAAATCCAAAAGAATCTAAAACTGTAAATTGGGTAGCCGCCAAACGTGCACTGTAAGTCACAAGCAGTTCATCTTCTCGTACATGAAACAGCTAAGTGTTATGATATATTTTCACTTTACAAAGCTATTGGCATAGTTTGTAACTTTTATGAACAATGCCATCAGGTGTTGTTATGTTAAACAAGTAATCTTCCAATTAAATCCAATAATAGACTACATAGGCCTATAACTATTCATGGAATGATATGTACAGTATGTGCTTGGCAATATTCTGATACATTTCATGACCGGCTTACTTCTCTAACAGATGAGCGTATATA
The DNA here is from genome assembly GCA_000934455.1 of Apostichopus parvimensis. Lineage (NCBI taxonomy): Eukaryota > Metazoa > Echinodermata > Holothuroidea > Aspidochirotida > Stichopodidae > Apostichopus > Apostichopus parvimensis. Next base: position 10,549 of record KN896049.1, read on the forward strand.
TTGAGTTGTCGCAGAGATTAAAATTTAATTGATCAATACAAAGTATTCTGTTTTCTAAAATTGACAAGAACAAATATAATGATGCAATACAAAGCAATGTGTTCACCTTATGCTTATGGTGCTTTTCTTGTTTTCTTATGGCCATTTCTCAACCTAAATGCCTTTATTATTAAAGTTATTTTGAAAACATTGTCCACTCATGCTACTGTCACAAACTGATATTCTTGGCTGGCACTACAATTGATCTCATACTGTATTTTTCCTGCCATTACAATAAATGTTTGATGGATATAAAAATTAGCCTGAAATATATTTTCAAAATGGTCATGTGTAGTAAAGTGTTTAACTTAAAACCCAGTAATATTATGAAAGATCTTTTAGATTGTAACAAAGCTTAGCCACTTGGTGGCCCAAAGAACTTACCTTAAAAATGATAAATAATTTTCCAAACATGTTGTCAAAGCATCAGAACGCTAA
>KN896049.1:21074-31276 GCA_000934455.1 Apostichopus parvimensis
GATATTGTAAATTATTCACACTGTGACAATTTTAACCATCAGTATAGAAATTTTAATGGGGTCGCTTGTGGTATAAGTTCTTCCTTCATTAGTCAAATATATTAATTTTACTCTTGACTATCCTATTAACTGAAGTGTACATCTTCAGGAATTAAATCTTCCCATACTGTATTAGCTAGTGTATGTACAGTAGATGCATACATACACTGTACAGGTCTGACACTTATATATATTTTTATTTTATTAGGACACACCCTTACACCTCTGATATATGATAACTGTATGGTAGATAATTCATGTGTAACTTACATGATGTAAGTCTGTAGACTGTTACTTTAACATTCATGTGCGGGTAAACTCTACGATTTCTTGCAAGGACGCTAGCTACTTTGCCACTTGACATGAAGATTAGCTTAAATTGTCGGAGAAATAAGAAGCATTAAATTTGGTACACTTCTCCCATGTCTCTTGACAGATGTGTCTCATTTGACAAGTCGTTACGGTTCTGTTGCTAGGCAACATATCTATCAACACTGCAATTTCAATTTGCAAGTACATCTCATATATGATTATGTAGGTACTTTATCACTTGGCAATGACTTTATAATGAAACAACACAGAACAAATCTCACTGCATCTGATCTTAAAAATACACCATTCCTTTTTTTAATGCACGTTGCTCCTTCATTAACTCAGCTAGCTTGCTTTGTGTTGTGGTCATTTTCTTGTAGCCTCGTTTTCATAAAATACAAGCAAAGATGATATTTCCACCTGGCATCTGTCAGTTGTAAATCAGTAAACTGCAAAGGAGCATGCGGTATGCTTTTGATGTCAATAACGTCAAGTTGTGTTTTTACTCGATAAGTATCAGTGTAGGTGTATTAGTTTACTATCTACAGTGGATGGTTCAGTATTTTTGTATTGTTTTTGTTTTCAAAACTATTCCTGCTGAGGTCATTGTAGACTTGGTCTGAACTTTTGGATGCCTGTGGATTTATTACCGTATCATTTTTCAAATTATAGACAGGATCTCTTGTATTAAATATGTTTCTGCATTTTTTAAGTATATATATTTTTTTTGAACTTAGGTTTTTATCAATACTTGCAAGGAAGATTGAATTTTCAATCTAAGATAAGATATTGTGTGGATGTGTTATTAAACCAGGAGTCTCAGTTAAATTTCTGCCTAGCACATTGATCTCAATTATGGTAATAGTTTGCTAACCGTTCTTTACACAGCAAAACACAACAATATGTTATACTTACATACTTGTTTACAAGTATAGAAATTGAAAATTTTGCTTTTCCTCAGAAGTTTTCTATTGATAGTTTGGTCGAAGAATTGGAGGAACAAGCTTGTGACTTTCATATTTAAATCAAGACTTGTTTCAGTCCAGAGGTACATCGATACATACAGTGTATCAATGACTAGCTTGATATGCTTGAAGCAGTCATGTTGCTGTAAAAACAAGCGATATTTACACAACTGTAGTATTTAAAGCCCTCCTATCTCCCCCACTCCCTCCCTCCCAACATTTCCCAAAAAGATTGTCTAGAATTTGATACCACTGTGCATCAGTGACTGAAAAAGTGTTCTATCAGTATTTCTCTAAGGTACAGTTTTGGTGGCTACCAAACCCGCCGGCAAAAATTGCCCCCCCCCCCCCCCTATCTGGTGATAATGTTGCTTATAACACCCAGCAGTGTTTTTAGTGTTGCACTGTATATCTACTAGAATTGCTTCATATTACCTCTGTGCTTCAGGCAAAATTTATTTCCAGAAGCTGCTTAGTTTCAAATGAGAAATAGAAGGCATGCCAGACTGGATCCCTGTGATCTATGGATTATTCAGTACAGTGTACATTCAAAAGAATGTGAGAAACACCTCTCGAGAACCTTCCTTTGAAACCCAATTATCTAAAGTCATGTTTACCTTTTTATTCACATCCAAAGCCCAAAAAAAATTCCCTTAACAAATATTTTCATCCCCTGACCTCGGCTTTCATCATCCATCAATGCCAGAGGCTTTGAAAAGCTGTGAGGCAGCAGTTCCATCATACACGAACACACACACACAAAGAAAAATCATAATTATTGCCCAAAATTCTGTACATAGAATGTCTGTATGGAACTGAACCTGGGGAAGATGCCTGCCAATCATATCAACATAATTTCCATCGATGTATGGCATAGGAAATATTGGCTTTTGTATTACTGAGTACTTATCAAGTGCTGTGAAGAAGAATATGTCAAGCAGCTTTGATGATAAACTGGTGTGAGAAGGATGTTTAGTTTATTTATGATGAATAGATTAATTTGCACACGTTTTTGCAGGGTTTTCAGAATTGGCAATTGTCACGGGTTGTTTGTTACCTTTATTGAGAATATTATCAATTTTCTGTAATTTATTTACATTGAATTTTTTTTTGATAGTTTTACTTTATTCCGCTATCTTGAAATTTGAAGAATCAAATCAAGAAAAGAGATTTATGTGGTGAATGTTTTTTTTCTCACTTCCACGAAGACTAGAAATTAAAGGTAAATTTAGTTTTGGTTGGTTTGATTTTGTTGTCAAAGGCACAATGAATCTGTGGGATGGGGATGTTGATGGGGATGGGGGGGGGGGGTGACACTTTGACATGTAAACACCTTATAATTAAACTCAAATGTAAAAGGTGGTTGCACTTAATACTTGGTGTTTGGCTCCACCGAAGTGAGTATGAACCATATTGTTGTCTCTTTGAAAGGACAATGGTCATGTGAGGTCTATTCCAGAGGTCAAAGTTTGAAAAGTTGTAAGCACAATTACTCTAATATTTAAGCTGAGATAAAATATAATAAAGCATTTTATAGTTTTTTGAGTTTGTGTGATGTGCATACCAGAACTACATATCATTACAGTATCTGTGGAGGTTAAAGGTCATTTGAAGGCGAAACTTTGTTTGCAGCGTTACATTGCATTTTCTCATGTAAAACCTGTATGGCAAAGAATCATTAAACCTGTTGGTTTTGTGTTTCAGCCTCTCAAGTCTGGTTGTTTTCACAGTGAGTGATATTTTCCTATCACAAATAGGTGCCCTCAGAAAATATAGATGTTAAATGTACAGTGTTGGTTTAAATAAAAAAGAAAAATATAGCTCTTCAAAGTGTAATTTTTGTTTATACTGTATACAGAATGACAACTTACAAATTTGTATGGAACATATTGACGAAGAGAGGAAAGTAACACAGTGAAATTAAATTTAAAACATTTTGAAAACATTTCAGAGAAGAACAGTCCGCTATGAAGCTCTCCTGTGGCCAAAAAACAAGGACATTGAATATAACATTGTATTTTCACTATTTCTGTTATATAATTGTTTCCTTTTGTTTTGTGAAAAGCTGCTCATGTAACCATATAAAACAGTTTTTGAAAACCTTTCATGCCCCATTGATGGCTTAAAAGATGACTTCATGTGCCCTATAGTTGTTTGCACAGCAGTGATGATGAATATTGTCTATTCAACCTGATGGTGATTTGACAGAATTTTTAAACTTGGAGAATTTCATGAAATGTCTCTTCTGATAGACCCAACCGTCTATATCTGTAATAGCTAAAAGTGACAAATGAGCACAAGTTAAGCTGTACATAATAAAAAAAAATCACACATTTTCCATTAAGCGTCAATGCCATTCCCGGTCTATAGAAAACTCAATGTCATGCCATGTACTGTAGGATCGCTGTCCACTTAAGTTGTACAGCATTAATTGACGAAAAAAGTTTCCACTGCAATGTCAGTGCCAAGATGTAGAGTATATATGCAGGGCGTACTGTTAGATGTTTATTATGCACCATGTATGGTAGGACCTCTACTGATTGAGATTCTGTGCGGAAGTACAGTACCATAACCATGGAGCGCATCTGTTAATTGAATCTAGTGACTACCTTGCGTTGGCCTCTTTCCCTCTACTTTCCTACATGACATGATTTTGCTTATATGTGTAACTGCTCATACTGATGGCTTGTAATAAATTTCTATCCTGCAGGAATAAATCTCTGAAAGGAAAACGATGGAGAGGGAAAACATATAATGAACTTCTTCTTCTTCTCGTTGAGTAAAGACCACGGAGATCGGTTACATGACTATGGCAGATTCTCCAAGACGATCTAAGACACCGAAGAAAAAGGTCAGTGTTTGTAATCATCTGCAGCTTTGATGCATGGGGATGGTGGGGGAGGGGTTTCTCTCGAGTAAGAGATTGGCTACTCTGATGAAGGAATATGGAACATCTTTATCATAAGTTAAGAAATGGTCACTTGTGTATCTATCCACGATTTGACCGTCCAAAGAATTGACGGACTTAATGCGATGTAGTGCTAAATATTTAACCATGATAATCCAACGTGATGAAGAAAGTTGATGTTTTGCTTGAAGGTGAAATTATGTAGAATAGATTTAATGTTCCAGTGATTTCTGCCATTTTCTTGATAAAGGATTTTACTGACCAGTAGATCATACACTTGCTATGGTCAAGTGGATAGTGTAAATTCAGTGGCAAGGAAATGTGCGACCTGACCGATTCTCGAGATGAAGCCGGGCTGACTTTCACTTTCACTAAAGTATCGTTGGCGTCAGTATCCAGAAGTAATCCATGGTTTTTCCATCTGAAATGTTCCTTCAAAGTGATAGCAAACAATGTCAGAATGAGCTGATATTTGTGTATTTTTTTTTTTTTACTGTTAGTGACATTTGTGTAAGAGTTCAGCTTTATCAGATGTAGACGTATGCATGTGTACAGTAGTTCTAAGAAATAATACTGCTGGGTAGATCTAACAGCAATGTAAGTTTGCCTTGATCTGTTACAGTCTTTCACAGTCCTTTGGGATTTTTTTTACTTCAATGGCCAAGCAAGGATAGAAAGGGATTTTGAAAAGAGTATACATACATGCAACATTAACTAACTGTAGTAGCCTGTATAATTTTGCTTTTGTGATTCATTAAAATATCATAATGAAGCTTGCGCTTTAAAGTTTTAAGCCATTTTTTTTATTGTATCATGCCATGTATAGGGGTGTCCAACTATGTGACATTATTTGAACTGTGTCATGTCCACTCAGAACCAGTTAGAAGTCGTCTGTCAGATTTAAGTAAAAAATGGCATAACCCACTGTAGTTATAGTACTTGTGTGTTTTTCATGAAGAATGAAAAGTGCTAGATTCCAATATTTGGTTCGTTTATTTTATGAAACATGGTTAAATCAGTCCAGTCTTTGTGGATAAGGTCTGGTGGTCAATACCTAGATTTAAAGCATAAGCAATGACTAATGACCACCTTTTTATTTAGGTTTTGCAGCAACTAAAAAAAACAAAAAAGACATCCCAGGTTTGACTGGATCCTTTATGAAGTGATCCACTCTCTTAATAAGCCTGTTTTTTATTTCTTTCCTGTTTCTTGCAGAGTTGGTATGCTTTGGTCCCAGAGCAAGTGGAATTGTCTCCATCTCGTAGCTGCAGCCCCAGTAGCAGCCGGTCATCAAGGTCACCATCACCAGCCCTATCCTCGGCTTCCAAGTCACAAGGTATCTTGGAGTATTCATCTCCAAGCCAAGTTTCAACCTTGGAGGAGGGTCCGTTATCAGAGAGTCAGGCCAGAGATGTGGACACTAAGGAGAAATGTATATCGGCCAGTAAGTCTGAAGAGATAAGACCATCAGGTAGCCTTGTTTCCGAGTATTTTGATGCCAGACAGTCGCAATCTGTCTTGGATGTGACCGGCGGTATCTCAAGGGAGTCATTTCCATTTGACGAGGGAGCCCTCACCCAGGAGAGCAGCAGTAGTCTGGAGCTACCGTTAGAATCTTCAGTGAGTGAAGGGAGTCAGGTAGGGGATCAGGCAAGAAGTGAAGAAGATGATAAGAGCAGTAATAGGAAGACGGATGTAGATGGAGAAGAAGAAGAGAAATTAACGATAGTATCCAGAGGAGAAAGTCAGCAAGGAGAGGAAGGAATTCCTCTACCTTCGATCGAAAGTATCGCAGAAGTTTCTGAAATTGCCTCTGGAAATTCTAGTGCCAATCAGGAAGTAAAAGAGAACGAGCAAACTCTTGGTTATCATCCTGAGCAACCTCATGTTTCTGTTGAGGATGCTCAAAGGCAGGAAAATGTGCTTTCAAGTCAACAAGACTCTGAGCCGGAACTGAGAGATGAAAGTATTTTACCGACACATGGAGTGGAGGAAACACATGAACTGGAGGAAAACCCTGATGAAACTGATCAAAATGTCGATACTTTAGATCAGAAATACTTACAGATTTCTAATGAGATGGACTCTCAGGTACCATTGGATCTACAGGAAGAATCAGTGGCTCACTCCTCTTCTGATGTCTTGCTTGCAGCAACTGGTGAGTCTTTGAGTGAACAAACTTCGCAGAAGACCTCCCAAGCAGACGAGAAACTTGTCGGTAGCTCTCCCACAACGGTTGGTGATGATGTGCACTTGGCGACTGTCGATTCACATCAGGACTCTCAGAATAGTGTCTCTGGTTCCTTAAGTGGGGACTCCTTACCAGAGGATCAAAGACTTAGAGGCTCACAGGTCCAGCTACCTCTGGATCTGACCAGCTTGCAGCCTCTATCTCAAAGTCCTGCTGCTCCAAGCAGATCTGGGGTGTTGCTTAGCAGTAACCAAGATGAGATAGATGGAAGAGATAAACCAGTGAGTGCATCTTCATCATCGAAATCATCAAAACATGCATCACATACAGCAACTGAGCAAAGAACTGCTACTTCCTTTATCCATTATCCTCCAGAACTTCAGAGCAGACCAACATCTGGATCCCCAGGTGCTCGTGATTCCCGTCTGATAAGACCCAGCGACCTGTACGGAACCCCCCGTGGCCAGGACCTGGAGGATTCTTTGGCCAGAAAAGTTGCACAGCTTCTGATAGAAAGTGGTCAGATATCTATTCGCCCTAGAGAAATGAAGGATGATGGGCGGTCAAAGATCAGCAGCAAATCCTCGTCTTGTAGCGGGAGCCCAGACAGCATCGACGGATCCCTCACCCCTTCATCGCAGAAAGATTTCCCGGAGGGCCGGGATATATACGAAAGAAGAGATTCGTTGAATAGAGAGAGAACGCCGCCAGGGAGGGAGTCACCGGCATCCAGTGTGAGCTCTTGCACAGATTCGTTAGCATTGCACGTTCAGCAACTCTTGAAGGAATCGGAACATTTACGAGCTAGAGCCCCCATCAGGGATTCTGGACTCGGTGGTGGGAGTCTCTCCAAATCGGATGCTGTTAATCTATCCGGTGTAAGTACCTCAAGCTCCGTTAAGAGAATCATCAAGAGGGTCAATGCCAGTATCCCTGGCCCTGATTCCGATGTAGATAACGAATCTGGACACGATCTTGAAGGTCAAGCCATGGGTGGGTACAGGGTTGGCAGAGACAGCCCCTCCACCGTGAAAAGACACAGCGTCGATTACCTCGGAAGCGGTCGTGGAAGTCCCAGGTCGCAGGGCGGAGAGAGCCCTTACCATTCAGATTCAGGAAGGGAGAGTCCTCGATATCTCGGCACAAGCAGCAGCAGACAGAGTCCAAGTCGTTTTGGTATCAGCAGAACTTCTCAAGGAAGTCAAGAAAGAAGTCAGCCATTTGAAAGAAGTCATTTGAGTTCTCATGGCCAAGATTCCTTGTCACAGAGGGTGCAACACCTACTCGGCAGTACAGAGTACGTCGGAGGCACGTCTCCCAGGTACTATGCCGAAGGAGGCAACGATGCCTACCAACAGGACAATAGCGACATTGGTTCTCCATCTCGACAGTATCACCCCAGGAGTGGCAGTTATACTTATGAAACACAGGATGGAGTCCCTATGAGAAGATTGCACAGTACAGAGGATGGAGATCCAGTATTGAGAAGAACCCAGCAAACAGCAGGAAGGGAAAGACAGCAAGAGGATGCGGATGCACTCACAAGGAGAGTCCAGGCCATGCTTATGGAGGACGCTCAAGAAGAGAGAGTGGATCGTGTGCTTCAGGAGGTGGGCGTCACCCGGGCAGATGAAATGAGATTCAGACCTGTGCCTCAGTCGGAAGCCGATAGTAGACTGGCCTCTTTTCACACCGTAGCATCGACCTTAGACAACGAGCAGCCGGAGGGCTTGGGGAACTTTGCTGCTCTGGAAAGAGCCAGAGCAGTACTGGAGCAGCAGCTTCAGAAAGTGTCGGAGAGAACATTTGATCATAGTGCTACCTGGGAGACACCAATGAAGCACACAAGGGGTAGCGATCATTCTTATGAGAGACCGGTGGAGGCTTGGACCGAAGCCCATGGTCAGGGTGATCTCCATCAAAACAGTTCTACAAAGGCCGACGAATCCCATCAGAGATTGTCCGACCGTCAACGTGATGGCGGGTTTTCTAAATCAGAGAGCTTGCAGAGCACAGGCAAAACTTACTATTCCTTTCCTCCTTCGGAGGTTCCCAGTGAGTCCGACCACAGGATCACCACCAGGGATGGCCATCAGACCGGTGGAGGTGCTAGACCACGATCATATCCTCCAGCAGATTCAACAAGTGCCCCATCATATGACAGGTCTCAGTCCACACCGAGTAATCAGAGCGGCATCCCTAGGAGAACATTGCCACAGTCCACATCGTCGAGCGGTTCCAGGGCCTCACACGGTCGTTCAAGTTCCCTAGGCAAAAGTTCAGATTTCACATCTCAACTGCCGGTATCTGCAGGATATAAAGTCGACCAGGGTGCGTACACTTCACCCTCACCAAGACCGCTGAGTGCCACCCTCCCTCGTGATCACTCCAGAAGGTCGACATTTGGGTCAGGCGTCTACTCAGCATCCGGGAGCTCTGCGCCGTCGTCCACAAGAGTAAGTCGGGGAACCTCACCCGACAGGAACGTCTTGCACCCTTACAGACCCCCCGGAAGTGCAGAGACCATGTACACGTATCCAGTATCCGAGAGAAGCAGAGATCGGTTTTCGTCTACGGTGAATAGTTCGACTACGATGGAAAGTACTCATACAGGTATGGTGATTACAAGTCAGGGGTACCCACGTACCACTTGCATGTGAATTCAGGAATAATCTTATCTAACAGATATTGAGTTTTGAGGAACAAACATTTGTCAGAAAGATCTGGCTAATGTTTTAATGCGTTCACACACAAAATATAACTCGTTAGGAGTTTTGCCATCGGGTACTAGTTTACTTTTTTGCTGTACATAAACTACTCCTTTTGCTTAAGTTTGTTCTTCATGCATAATATGGACAATTCTAAACCTTTCCTTAAAATTTTTGTGTAGTTGATATATCAAAAGGGTGCATTTAGTTAAATTAAATACAAATGCATTCTCATATTATCCTAAAGAAAAAAAACCACACAGTACAGTAGAGAAATAAGATAAATTGTGAAGGGCACAGTGAGAAAACATGTTGATAGTGACCATATTCATTATGGACTAACATGATGGAATGTTCTGGATAAATGCACATTTTGTTCCATTTGGATTTGGTAGTTCATGATCAAAGAGCATTAACTTTAATCGCGTAGTTCTCTAACAAATGTAACATTTATAACCAACTTAGAAAATTGAACGTTTTTGTAACTTCGACCACGCTATGTTATTGCCACACTGTGATGTAACACATAGACTTGTACTGTAGTAACATTGACTTTGTTGCTGTGGTGTTATAGTGTGAGACTTTTGAAGTAAATTATGCGCAAGATTTTCGACATTTTTTCTTCTACAAATATCGGCAATGATGTTTTAATGGGGGGGGGGGGGGGGGGGGGGGGAAGGGAGGGGGAGAGAATGTCGACTTAAAAACGAAAAAGAATCACAAACACACAAAAACGAAGAGGATTAGATGACGTGTCAGGGATTTAGGGGGGGGGGGGGGGATGGAGGGGGAAAGCTCCAAAATATATTGAAAGGTTCTTGACCTCCAGTTTGAATACTTGGTGTCTAACAGACAGTAAAGCAATATCTAAGATTTCTGCTAATCTGCTGCTCTTGCTAATCTGCCAGTTGTGTGCTAATCTCATGCTCATGCTAATCTGATAGGCTGTGGAATATCATGTTCTCAGATAATAATTCCACCGATGAGGATGTCTGAGCTGCCAAGCAACCAGCTGCTTTATGTACACAGTGAAGTATATAGGGTTTATAGCTCTGAGTGTTTGCAGTGTAACACGTGTA
>KN896052.1:4867-14911 GCA_000934455.1 Apostichopus parvimensis
TGTACAGTGCCCTAATCATTCAAATATTAAATGGTTTTCCCGGATGTTGGCGAAGGTCACTATTTAAATAATCTGACAGGGTTAGTAAAGGAAAACTACAAGCTGATAATTTTCTTGAGTTTCTTTCATAATTCGATGGCAATTTGATGACCTTGAGTATCACAAGAAAGTCAATAATTTGTATCATTTGTGAAAATATAAGGAGGGCTTGGTCAACCACTTTGGGTTACCAGACCCTACCAAGTTTTATTCAAATACGATTGTAGTTGATGAAACTATGACACTTCTCCCCCCTCCCAACCCACCCCACCCACCCCTAGTATGCTAACTCTAAGTGAAGGTTAGCGAGCAAGTGATGAATGAATTTGATTCGATTATGAACGTTTTGTCACCTAGACTTTCGCATCCAGTAACTTTAATAGTCATATGCAAGCGAAGCCATTATTTGACATGAAACTTCCCTAGTCAAGCTAATGAATTATATTTGATGGGATTTCATAATGGAAGAGCTTCCAAGAAAAAACTATGTCAAATCAAATCGAAAAGCAGCTTTTAAATACTTTAAGAATATCAAACCTTAACCTTATTGTGAAAGTACAGCCTTCATAGCAGATAAATATAACCTTATTTTGTATCGTCATTGGCATCCTAAGGTGACACTCACTTCAAATATCATCGTTGATCTGTGAGGTCTATATAGAGATTCTTGTGATTCGAAGTTAAAAGTGTTACTTATATAGAAATACAACCTAGACTTATAGATGTGGTTTTGAACGGTCGAGAAAATGTATCCAAGTTAATTTCTTTGCCTAAAGTCATCCTTTTAGCGTTGACTACAGTAAGTACTGTAGTAGTACCTGTTTTCCAGTGTTAAACCAAAGATTTTATTTACCAGACAGTTACCAGATATCACAGCAAAATAAACGAATCGACTCATTACATCTGCGTTGAATAATCTTTGGATCAGGAATACGGAATAAAGAAATCTTCATTGATTTACAGTAAATAAAATCTTTGGTTTAACACTGGAAAACACTTCTTGCTTGAATACGTTCTTAATATCGACAGAACTCATATACCGGTACATGACTGTAAAGACAGAACCAACGAAAACAACAAATTTCAAACACATACTCACGCACGCACGCACGCACGCACGCACACACACTCGCACGCACACGCGCAGTAGCACTGCAACTTTACATGACGCACACTTCATAACAATACACAAACAACACATCGTGTGAGCGCGTTTACAGTACCCAATGTTTACCAAAATTAACATAGAAGTACAGTTTGCTTTTGAATGCTTCTAAAACATTTTAAAAGCCACATGGCTATGAGTGATATTTTTTGGCAGTTTTTGTGAAATCGTTTAGTTTGATCTTTGTACTGAGTGACAGTATATATGGAAAAACTTGGCCACAAAGTACTGTAGAAGTGACAAAAAAAGAAAAAAAATTGCTCTTGTTTTAGGTCAAAACATGTACCTTGAACCTGTCACAAAGACCTTTTTTAAAATCCTTCTCTTGCCTTGAACTTTCAAAATGCATAAATTCAGCAGGCTTTTAAAGTGAAGTAATCACCGTTGACATGTCAAAATTGGCTTTTAAAATGGGGATTGCAATATTTACATGAACAATTAATTCAGTGACGGCTACAGTTATCATTGTCACTTTATAACAATGATTCTTTGATCGTGCAAAAGATTAAGTTAAGAAATTGAGTTGTCACAACCATTTTTAGTTTTGAAAAATAGGTGAAAAATGTAAATATATTTTTGGGTGAATTGATGGTGCCACGTATTTGGCATTATTTTTCGGTGTTAAAATATGATCATATTCAAATTATTGCTTAAGTTCTTTCCTCTATGCCTTCTTTGGTTTCTATAATATCTCTAAATATTATGAAAGGAGCTATTTTTCTTGTAAAAGAAAGTTTGATACCAAGCCAGCTTCTTTGTAAATTTGCATGTTAATGACTTTGATTTCTTATGATGATGATGAGAAACTATATATCAAGGTTGGTTTTTTTTTGGGGGGGGGGGGGGGGTGGGGGGAGGTCTTGCATAAACCTGATAGGAAGTCACTAAATGTTCAAAGTACTAGATATATATTGTGTGTTTTCAGCATTTATGTCAATAATTTGCTTTTCATTTCTACTGAAATGTGACATTTTTTATTTTGGTTGTTACTTTATAAAGGAGGTTTTGTAATACAGTATGCCATTAGGGTAGAATTGAACATTTTGAATCATTCATATACCTACTGTACCTTTACTACCCCTTTAGTGTCTTATAATCTTTCAATGAAAGGAGGGAAGGACATTGCAAAACTCAAGGAATTATGTACCAAATTTTCATGCTGTTAGACATCAAACATGAGATGTGTTTGCATTTGGATATTTGATAGGACATTTTATGTGACACAGTTCTGTCCAAAATAACCTATAATTTAAAAGAAAATGTGGGGGGAAATGGGAAGATTGGTTTTCATTATTTGTTCATTTTCAGTGCTAAATATTCAAATCCTATCATGATTGATCACAGCACTTCAAATTATGCACGGTGCCTGGGTAGAAAACAAAAGGCAAACCTAACCCCATTTGTGTCATCACAGCAGTTTTATTTACAACAATATTTAGTCACTACTGTTCAACCAGGGAAATGCTACTATCTGCTCCCTGACCTGAGAAGGGCTTAACCATATGCGAATAAAGTATGATTTATTACTCGTCCTCGTCGCCCAGCTTAGGAAAAATTACTTTTAAAATGTGATTATCTAGACCAGTATAGAAATTCTTTTTTGTCTCATTTCTGTACCCAGTGGCAGTCGTTTTCTTTGTTCGTATTGTAATCATACCATCGGAGATCAACATGTGAACAGCGGGTTTGCTTGTACAGTACCACGTTGAAAACATAAAACTATGTTGAAGTTATTTTTTACAGAACACCCTGTGGTCCCTTTATCTAGTTTATTTTAACGTAGATAAACCCATTAAGTGGACGGATTCAGCTTCATCTATAGAGTGGCTGGTGTTACTTATTGTACGTTTGTACATGGAGCAGTAACAGTGTATCTATATATACCGAAGCAGTTACCAGTAGGATAAAATCGATGTTTTAGACGACCGTTCCATCAGAGTGGCTGGTGTTACTTACAGTATTGTACCGTTGTACATGGAGTAGTAACAGTATATATATACCGAAGCAGTTATTAGTAGGATAAAATCGATCGCAGACCTTATCACTGACGACATTTTGAAAACTGTATCTAAGTTACATGTTAGTTGGCGGTATGGTTCAGTTACATCTCTCTGTGTTGTTCATTCCTTTGACAGAGGTGAGAGAGAACATGTGCCAGATTGCTTGCACCAGAGAGTATGACCCCGTATGTGGCACGGACAACGTCACCTACGCCACCTCCTGCATGTTGGGGTTCGTTACGTGTACCCGCAACCAACCGTGGATCAGAGAGGCTTACAAAGGGCAATGCAAAGAGAAGCCAGGTTTGCCATTTTTATTTCAAGAAACAAAATGAAATATAAATTTATGTTACAAAAATGTAAACAAAATTTCCGAAACCAAGGGCGTCTTTAATAACAAAGTCCGATGTTATCGAAAGCTAAACACCTTTTCGTATGTCAGTTTTATGGCCGGTATTTTTACATAATTTATCAGTAACATGTCGCGCTTGGGTGTCATTCATGTATTGAGCAAGAATTCCGTTCACAGAGCACAATGTTAGAGTCTAAAGTTAATACGTTATGTCGGATGAAGTAAATGTCGCGATTCCTTGAGATTGTGACCACCCTGACCTGGCCTTGTCATCAGAATGATGTGGTGGCAAGTTGTCTTGAGGGGTAGTTACTAACAGTTTGTGATAAATTCTTTAATTTTTTAGGTAAAATGTGTTATTAAAAAAAAAAAAAAAATTAAAAAGAGTTTATAATTTAACTCCCTTCTTGATGATCTAGATGATAACCATGGTAAGTTAAATGCTCTGACAAAGATGTTCTTCTCGTTTATCAATCTTTACAGAGCCTTGCCAAGTGGAAGCAGGTGGCACAGGGCCATGTGAAAGTGACCTTATGAAGTATGAAGAACAGGCCCTAATTGGCGCAAAGCGCCCTCAGTGTGACGACAAAGGATTCTACTTGCCCAAACAGTGCCACGGTTCTACAGGTAGGTGAACGAATAAACCAAAATTCATCTTTCTCTTCGATGTCGTTTTAGAGAAAAGGTATTCCAGGGGCAGGTGATGCTACACTGAAAAGATTAAAAGGATATTCAACATTGCCAAGTGAATAATCCATTTTTCTAACATGGTCCTGAATGTAGACATTTTTTATAATCTTGATCTTACTGTGTAGTTTTAATGTGAAGGCAGATGTATGTGCATTGCTGAATGGAATGTGCATTACAGACTAAAATGTGCATTACAGTACAGACTAGAATGTGCATTATGGACTAGAATGTACATTACAGTACAGACTAGAATGTACAGTACAGACAAATATGTGCATTACAGACTAGAATGTGCATTACAGACTAAAATGTGCATTACAGACTAGAATGTGCATAAAAGTACAGACTAGAATGTACATTATAGACTATAATGTGCATTACAGACTAGAATGTGCATTACAGACTATAATTTCCGATACAGACTAGAATGTGCATTACAGACTAGAATGTGCATTACAGACTAGAATGTACATGACAGACTGGAGTGTGCATTGCAGACTAAATGTGCATTACAGACTAGAATGTACATTACAGACTAGATATGCATTACAGACTAGCATGTGCATTACAGACTAGAATGTGCATTACAGACTAGAATGTGCATTACAGACTTAAATGTGCATTACAGACTAGAATGTACTGTACATTACAGACTAGAATGTACATTACAGACTAAATGTATTACAGTACGGACTAGAATGTACATTATAGACTAGAATGTGCATTACAGACTAGAATGTGCATTACAGACTAGAATGTGCATTACAGACTACGTAACTGAACAGTACAGACTAAATGTATTTCAGTACAGACTAGAATGTGCATTACAGACTAGAATGTGCATTACAGACTGTAATGTGCATTGCAGACTTAAATGTGCATTACAGGCTAGAATGTGCATTCCAGATTAGAATGTGCATTACAGACTAAAATGTACTGTACATTACAGACTAGAATGTACATTACAGACTAAATGTATTACAGTACAGACTAGCATGTACATTACAGACTGTAATGTGCATTACAGACTAGAATGTGCATTACAGACTAAAATGTGCATGCAAAAATGATGAACACACATAGCAGTGGAGACTTGGGTGTACTCTCATAGGAGGGGAACTGTTAGTGGAGACACCATCAAATCTTTGGGAAGGCATTAGGGCATAGTTGAGCATTCAAAATCTAGTACAGCAGGCTTGGGTGTACTCTCATAGGAGGGAAACTGTTAATGGAGACACCATCATATCTTTGGGGAGGTATTAGGGCATAGTTGAGCATTCAAAATCTAGTACAGCATTCTTGAGGCCTCTGAATTTCTGTCAGTTATTAAATATATACTGCACTACAGTTCTCTTGTACAAAAGTACCATACTGTACATCTTTACACTTACCATATGTAGCAATTTGGCACAGCATATTCATCATGCAATACTGTATATAAATTATTCCCTGAAATAAATAATCCGGTGATGCGCTCTTGAAATCTGAGAATAAAATATGAATTTATTGCAATTAGCAGATATCGTCCTGAATATTTAAAGGAATTCCCTAATGCGTTTGACCAAAGAAGTGCTTGTATTTACATTTGTTAAACCTGTGGCTTAGTGGAATAATATGCCTTGTTGGGCTTAACCAGGATCACGCCATTGAAAGTTCTGTTCAAAAGATGTGTCGTGAATTAATGATAGACACTCAGATATTTGCATAAAATTTTTTCTCACAAATACCAACATATATCAAACATATTTCACACTGTTGGACTTTTTCCTTTTAACCATTCATTGCTTCATGATGAAATGTAAATTTGAAGTCACAGACCAGTGATGTTTTGACCTCTGGTAGTAACAAACCATACCTTAAAAACATTGTTTGATTTTGTGCTACATTGCCATTTGCCACAAATCCATTGATACACTACTCACCCAGGCTGCAAACTCAATTTCTTTAATATTGTCTATGAAAATTGCACCAGGGAAAACGAATTCATAGCATAAACTTTGTTAATTTATCAGGATTTTTGTTATTTAGAAAATTGGTAGCTTCACTACTTTATTACCAGTCCGATAGCCGTAATTGTGTCTATATTTCGTCTTGTCTTATTTAATTGTTTTCATACAGCTGTTTCACTCTTGAGTCTACTGTATCTAGAACCAACAAAGTGACCCTTCAAAGCATTCGAACCTATTCCTATCATGACCGCTTAAATTATCCCTGTCTGGTTTTACAGGTTCCCAGTGCAATCACATTATTTTGATGGGTATGCTTTTCCACATGGACTTTAACAGCACTTCCACAAAAAAAGAAGAAAAAAATGAACCAATTAAAGTTTCGTTCATCAAGTTAAAAATTCATCAAATTAAGAATGACACAGACTTGTATGCAAATACCACTGGTCTGTCAGATTTCCATAGTATGCCTCTAAAAATTAGGCTTGAGTACATGCCTAACATTGCGTTATTACAGCATGAACACTGACCTCGTGATTCGACACTTAAATATAAGAGTAGACCTACCACACTTTGAAAGCTGGTGTATTGGACCTAGTCTGCTCTGCATATATCTATCTGGGCTGATGCTGTATAGCCTATATTAGCTTTATCTGTTGAGGATTATTATCAGTTCATTGGGACAGATGGTAAATTTTCAAAGAGTTTATCAACAAACTGTTTAATGGTAAATGGATTGAATCTGTTTTGACTGGGCAAAATGTAGCGTCATTATGTGGAGTAGTGCGTCGGTATTAGCCAAAACAGATACCGGTATACCCGCTGACGAATATTGGTATTACCAGATATACCGGAAATTTTCGCGGAACGGCTACTTCCAGCGTTAACTGTACTATCAAACACTAACATGAACCTATGGACACTAGCCTAGCCTACAAATGTATTTGCAATTTTAGTACAACTTTCTCATCTCTGTTTTGCTTTTGCAACCACTTATTTAAAGATTTGACTAAAATGAAAATAAAGTACGAAAATTCAATGTTGTTTACGTGTCTTTCATTTCAACGCAAAAGTACAGTTCAGTACACTACGGGGACCAGTCCAACCACAAACAGTACAGTAGCATATATTCGGTATGGGAATTACCAGGTAATTGAGTATTTGGATAGTAATCCTAGAATCAGTATCAGAACAGGTATGAATAAACCTATTGCGCCGAATCCGTTGCTTCCCCAAAAGAACTTGTTAGAGCATTTGACAAACTACATGCGTGAAATGGAACTTGTGAGAACCATTTGGCGGGAAACTGTACTTGCAAGTACGGCAGAACTATGCTGAAGTTTTAACGCAATTAGCCGTAGCAAAGTGTGGGTATTATTATACAACGTGATTGGGGAATGACTTTAATTTGGCAAGTAGCTGTCTGTAAAAAAGAACTTTGGGGAATTCCTATCTTTGAAATGGTATCCTGAAATGTAAAGCGAGTGACATCTTAGAACCCCGAAAGCTCCGTGGCATTGTGAAAGTAGTGAGATAGAGACCAAATGATTCCATCAATTAATTTAGTATGGATTGTTTTAAAACTTAAATAAAACGTTAAGATTTCTCTGACAGTAGGTACAGAAAGCTGGGCATGCAAAAATGTCTGTATTTTACTCGCATGTCTTAGACCTGCTCCAAGCACGTTACCAGCTCAGGTTTCTCTTAGACCGCATTGCATCGCTAACAGAAAGTTGACAGTAAATATCATCAAAATAAAGAAATATTAACCAAAAGTTCTTGTTTTTTTGTCCCTTACAGGTTCTTGTTGGTGCGCGGATTGCATGGGAAACGAGATACCATCTCCTGACGAGGAGGGAGTTAGTGATGAGAAGTGTCAGGAGCTGAGAGAGAATTAAAAGCAAACAAAAGTTTAAACAACAGAGCTTTTTCTGGCTAGATGTGATGCAACATACAAGTCTAAGAAAGTCGCAAGTTTAGTAGTATAAAAGTGAAATATATCTATTTAGTTAACACTGCATCTGTTTTGTGTTTATTTTTGCAAAGCTGCCAACTAACAAAATTTTATTAAACTATAAGATATTACAAATATAATAAGAAGTGAAAACTAATATTTCTGTGAGAAAATGGAAAGAAGAAGACAATAAATAAAACAGCAGAAATATCAACCAGATTGACATCAACTCAGTTAGACCATCGTAAACTTTGTTTTCTTTTTCTTTTCTTTTTTCTTTTCCCCCCCTCTCATTTCTTTGTTCCTCTGTGCTGAGTTAAAAATTTCTTTGAATTCTGACATTTTCAGAATTTTCATTTTTCACTGCTTTTATTTGCATCTTTTCTAGATTTTCATTCCATGTTTGTGTTTTGGATTTTCCACGATGTTGACACAATGTATTTTACCGAAATATATTTATTTTATTACTTTTCACTATTCACTGTAAAGATGTTTTACTTGCATATGGAGGACAACAAACATCTCACTGAGACAAAGATTTGACATTTTTAGTTAATTTTTTTTTTTCATTTTGGTCAGCAACCTGTTTCATACCATGGTTTTCTGTAAAGCCCATTTTTTATTGGTTTATTTTTTGTGTTGTCGTCACTATAGGATTAATAAGTGACTCGACAATCGCATTCTAAAACATTTGCAGAACAAATTTATTTTCATACTAGTTGCGAAGAAAAGATATTTTTGAAGTAAACTCATAATTTATTTATAATAAGGTGTTGAACACTACAGCGTTTTGGTTTAATAAAAAAGTGAAATTGCTTGAATTGCATTCAAAAGTTTTGCTCGTGTTTCATTTGAAGAAATCATTGGAATAGAAAGATTCAAGGTACAGTCTTATCTCTTTGTGAAGGAGAATGCCCAAACTTCTTAAAGTAACTCTCAGATGTGATAAATTTCCTTTAGCAAATCCAACAAACTTATTTTACTACAACAAGAAGACTTTGTCCATGTCCAAGCTGTGACAGTGTCAACCAAGCTTACAACAATGGCTTTGATCTTTAGATTGTTTTAATGTACTTTTTTGGTTAATTTGTCAGGTTGCTTTTGATTGTAATGGCCAGTAAGCAATGCCTCTGTGGTTTAGTGTAAGTGTCGTGACATACCAGGAATATCTATGCATGCTATGTAGCCTTTTAAAAAGTGAACTTAAATTACTCCTCCTTCTTAATTAATTAAATCTTTTGCATAGGTTTTTTTTTTAATTAAAATTCATATAAAGTTATAGAAGAGAATGGTTATTGGATTTGGAACACTTTACATTCTCCATTGAACCTCTTAGAGGTGACATTTCCCTTTATCTTGCGAAGGTTTACCTAAAGCATTTGTCCGAAGAGTAGCCTACCCAGTAAGAAGGCTGTCTGTACTTCAGAGTTTTGTTCAAGCTGGAGAGTTGGTGGGGTGGGGGGAGCATGCAGGAGGGGGTGTGTGGAGTAAGGAAAGTGGAATTGAAGCATAAAATTTGAAATTGTGTAAACAACCGTTTAGTGCTTACTATCGTGAGAATGAAAAATTGTAACTGAACCACAAACTCTAGATGTATTTCGAATCCATCACAGTGCTCAATGGCTGAATCATTTTGTGTTACTTTCCAGTCCCCCCTCCATCCACCCTCCACCCCCACTCAATATTGAAATTTGTGATTTTTTGTAATTTCTTATGTGCATCCTAAAGATGAAGGAGGTTAGTCAAAGACAAAATGGGAAGTAATGATAAACAATGAATGTATAAGTATCAGAAGTTCTTTGTGATAAATGAGAGGATTAAGAGATGGAGAGGATGAAGAGACGAAAGTCTCCTTGAGAAATATATAATGGGTTTTGAACTTGCGCAAATAATTACAC
>KN896053.1:0-18227 GCA_000934455.1 Apostichopus parvimensis
GATTTTGCATGCAATCGACGAGCAATTGACCAATCAAATGGCCGGAATATAATTAGGTGTTGTATAAAGGGTGTTATTAGCTTCAACACAATTTTGCACTGATTACATTTTGCATGGAATACATTTTGAATGGATTACATTTTGCAGAGATTATATTTTGCACAGATTACATTTTGCATGGATTACATCTTGCAGACAAGAATATTCACCTTCAAAATCGTCCTTCAGGAAGTAAGGCTTGGCTTCTCCGTACGCACAGGACCACCCTGAGTAACCTGGATCACAGATGCAATGAATTCCCCTTATGCAGGTCCCATGGCCATAACAGTTATTGGGGCACGATGGCCCAATGTAAACATCATCGAGGGCCCAGGATGGGGGTCTCATGGTGCTGGTAAAATTACCTTGGTACCAACGGAAACGGATCGTCCTTCAAAAAAAGAAATTAAACGCAGGAATTCAAATGTAACTTTCTAAATTCAATACATGAACAGGTTAAGCAAAGCATCATGCAAAAAGTTAGGTTCCTAAAACTCTTTTTTTATCAAAATAATTAGTTTTTAGAGGGTTCAGTCCAAAACAGCAAAACAAGGATTATGAATTACAAGTATGATATCACTTGAGTTGTTAAAAGTTTTTAAAGCTTGCAACCTTTGACTACTTCACACAATCTTTATAAATTTATATCATAAAATCAAAGACTAAAAACATTCAAACATGATTAAAAAATGATTAGAATTGATATTATTTCTATAATCAAGTTTTTGTTTGGGGCTCACCAGCCACACCCAAAGTCAACAGAGGGTGCTGATCATATCAGTCATATCTCTTTCCTCAATACTTGACAAGCTACGATGTATGACTACAGATCATAACTGTACCATGAGTTGATCACTAGCAGTATTATTATGTACAATTTCATACTGAATTATGAAAGAAGAGCTCACTTGAATAAAGTATGCAAGTTCATCTGGCTTGTTCGCAGCTTTTGAAAAGCGCTTTGGCCCGATAATGCCACCTTTATTTGGATATCGTTAAACAGGTAATGCAAATAAAGACCTATATGAAACTTTGGAAAGCACCATTGACTGACATGTCAAATTAAAGTAAACTTTGCCATTCCGGCCCCAACCCCTCATTACCACCACTCATTACCACCCCAACCCCTCATTACCACCCCAACCCTTAATGACCACCCCAACCCCTCATCACCACCCAACCACTATTACAACCCCTAACCCTCATTACCACCACTTGAATCTGCACATGCTCTATATCCAATCAAAACTATCATGTACAACTTATTACAAGAAGTGACAAGTTTTTTCCACATAACCCACAGCTGTCCTCCTCTCACCTCCCCCCCCCCCCTGCAAACATTTCTAGTAAATCCAGGATGCAGTTTAAGAATATGCATATTCATGATGGTGTATGACTCACCCACAGAAGTGCAGGTTTGCGAGCGGTATAAGATATCTCCTCCAGCCTGGTACTGCTCCGCTGTAGTAAATGCTCGGTGGAGACAGATCACCGGAGCAACCATTGCTCTTGGAACGATCATCGCCGAAGCAATCTTCCTGAACCAGATGCCAGGTCACACCGTTATCAGCGGAGAACTCTAAACGGACAGGGTCTTCGGCCGACGACATCGTTGTACAGCCTACATTTATCTGTGGACCATATTTGAGATGTTCATAACTTGAATCTATTAGTCTAAATATTAGGTGCGTGTTATAACATATTTCTTGGAGTGTTTACATGAAGTAGTGGTCATAGAGAAGGGGGCGGGGAGAGGGGGAGGGAAGGGGAATTAAACGTAAGGTGAACTGAGAAAGTAATTTTTTTTTCTGTATGTTTATGTGTACACATGTATCTACTATTACAGGCCTTCACAAAAACAAGCTATTAATAGCCTTCCAGTGAATCTTCTCAACCATTCTGTATATACAGTATATACTTAATTAGTCACTCTTTGTATCATTACTACTGTATGCCATCACATAGTCTTGTTTGTATTTTATATTCTTTGTTACAATGGTTGAAATCAAGTTGAAGTGGAATTACATATACTTGGAAAACTTGGAGAAAAAATTAAGAGCTGGAACCACCAGAAATGTCAAAAACAATTTCCAATAATTCCAAAGATGGACTTTTTTAGTACAACTGTGCAATAATAATTGCCTGTATGGAAGAAATACATGAAAAGTATATGATTATTTACATGCGTGAAAATATGTCCTTCCAATCTTAGTTCCTGTTCATATCGACCCATGAAAGATCATTGACTTGTTCACATTGACACAGG
Source organism: Apostichopus parvimensis (assembly GCA_000934455.1). Lineage (NCBI taxonomy): Eukaryota > Metazoa > Echinodermata > Holothuroidea > Aspidochirotida > Stichopodidae > Apostichopus > Apostichopus parvimensis. The sequence goes on from KN896053.1 coordinate 2,306, forward strand.
TTAAATCACATAAAGAATTCTTCCCTTGAGTGAACAATTTTGCTACTTATTATTATAATTGTCAAGCATTCGAGTGTGCGACTATCCACTTTACCTTGAATTGCAATACTGTGTCGGTGTCTACGTCAATGTTTCTCGTTGTCACCGAATGTTCACCAAGAGCATCAGAGAACACCAACGAATTACCTCTGAAAGCAAAAGAAGGGTCATGCAAGAGATGTTAAAGATGATTGAATAGTTTACCAAACAATCTCTTTTCATTCAGATTTGGCTCTTGAAATCAAAGACAAATTAGATTTATAGACAGAAAATATCTAAATTACTAAAGAATAATGAAAAACAAAACAAAAATGTGAACAGACTGCATATCTACTGCAAAGTTATTTATTCTACTTTGTTCGGCTTATTTTTACTCCTTTCATTGCTAAATGATCCATTTTATTTGTCTGTCTATCTTTCTAGCTTTTAATGTGCTGTTATGTTTATCGTTTCAGTTTGCCTTTGAAGAAGATCCTGCTAGGATGGAAACGTCAGGCCCTCTAAGCAATATGTAATAACTAATAAATAAAAATAACATCATTTGATATGTTATAATGGAGAATCCCCTTGAAATCAGATAAACATATTCTGTAAAGTTTTTGAAAGGACTATTAAACCAATGAGGTCGGCATAACAAGAACAAAGCAGGGTTTGTTTTAATATTCACTACAGGAGGCAGCCAGAATAGAATATGGTAAACAACAAATGATGGTCTACAAATGCTTTTAGTACAGTACTAGACCCAAAATTCTTTGCTGTTTCACAATTTACAGTAAAAATCATCTAATGAAAAAAGATAAAAAGAGCTCAAATAGACAGACACACCCAATAGACACACAATCAAACTAAACAAAAACAAACACATAGTTAAACACACACACATGTTTGTATTACATTCAGACCTGGGACCCCATTGTATTTTCCATTGTTCAAATCCACGTACCCTAACCTTAACAATACCCCATACAATAGAATTCTTCCGAGGACGTGGTGATTCTTTAGAAATCACAACCGAGGACCTGAAATTCTTTTGTTCAAGTCCTCGGTCAGAACACAAAACAAACGCACGCACACATACAAACAGATTCAGAAACATTTGTGAACATAATGATTAAAGACACTCACTCTCTTGATGTGTTAAACTCTTCCCCATCACAAAAGTTCCCAATCACTCCTCCAGGATAAAATAGAAAGTTCTCCTCTGAGATTGTGTCATCGAAGTCGGCTCCTATTTGACCTCGATTCAGGAGGTCACCACCAATCAGTAAATTATCCAGGACCCATACATCCCCTCTCCCAGAATGGTACGGTTGCCAGAATCTGAACCGTGTGGTCTTCATGCGAGCCTGCGATGGTAACTGCATGCTGTAATATTTGGGACTAAGGGAGTCTCTGGGGGCCAACTCTGCTACCAGTTCCCATGTTATGCCACCGTTGTAAGAGAATTGAATGAGGAGAGGACTGGGTGGGGTGCTTCCAGTGGGATCCATTGAGGTGCAACCAAATTGAAGAGTGAACTGGATAAAGTCCATTAAGCTGGCGTCCAGATCTACAGTTTCTAGCATTCTAATCCCTGGCTGCTCGGAGAGGAGCGTAAACAAGAAATGAGAGAGAGAAACAGAATGAGAGAAGTGATCGAATAACAAACATTAATGTTCAGTATTCTTTGCAAGTGTATTAATTTGTTGAAATGCAGAGGTTTCGATACAACAAACATTAGTGTTCAGTATTCTTTGCAGGCCTATTAGGTTGATGTACAGTATCACTGATAATACAGTTATAACTGTTTTATGTTGATAAGGATATCACACATACTGCGATGATACCCCAGTCAACATTCAATCCTCTTCCTATCATCTAGCTGACCAGTGACTTTAGGAATACATCGGTTTCTTAAGCTCTACTTCCAAGTATGTTTTCCGTTACCAATCTGCTCAAGTGGTAATAATACAATAAAACAAAATAGTTTTGATAATAAGATCAAATAATGCCAAACCTGGTTGAATATTATAGCTGTACTGGAAACCAATCTGCCACACTGAATGCCAATGAAAGATCCAAGGTTTCTATTCCAGAGTTGAGGTGAAAGGGGTCCATCAAAAGTCTCCTTTAACTGCTTAGGCAGGGTCATGAAGGGTGCACAAAAGTTGCCATAATTGTAACCAGGATCACATCTGTAATGAATTGTTTGAAATGGCATGAAATCACAAGAGGAGCACAACAATCTTTACATTTTTGCACAAAATATTGTGTTTAATGTAACACTCAGTGTTACATACTTTTATATTGATGAACCAAGTAAAGGCATTAGGTCAAAGTTTAAAGGAACATATCTCTCGATGGCTGATGTTGGAAGTTGTGCAAATGTCTATACTCACTACATAGCTGAACATACAGAAAGATAAACACACAAACATACATAGCAAATATCCTTTTACTTTTTCTGATGGATAGCCAGTTTCTTTATGGTATATATTCTCAATTTCAGACCATTTATGTGTCCACATAAACTAATGTTGGTTTGCAGTATGGTTATGTAAGGAAGTTGAAAACTGAATATTATTGTGGCAAAGAACAAAAAAATTTATGGTAACAGTATTCAAACCAGAAATCAAGTTTTCCATTGTTCGTTAAATCAAATAACTCAATATTATTGGTCACAATTTGTCCCCGGTACAAACAAGAAAACAAATGTTTGCATAATTTATAATAGTCAGTTTTTCTAAAGCTTTTAAAAGGTATATAAGAAAAACAAAAAAACAAGCACTCTTGGGAAGTTTTCAGTTGGCAATGATCAAACAGCAATATATAGATGAATTTTACAACATGTATATCAGGTTAAAAGATTACTGTTTGGATATGAAACAAACTGAGCATTGTGAAATTAGATACTTTACATGCATCGGTTCTCAAAGCATCTTCCGTGTCCAGAACAGAGCCATGGACACCCACCGCCGACATGAACATTGTCCAATGCCCATCCAGCATTAACACCAGAGAACCTGGGCTGACTCCATCTAAAACGGGTGGATTTGGTTCTATGAAGGGAGAATCAGCAAAACAAGGTACAAGCTTTGTTAAAAGTTTAACAGAAATGTAAGAGTACACTAAATGTAGGTATCAGATGAAATATTATGACATACTGACTAGATTCTTTTATGAACAAGACGGCTAAAAAGGTTTTCAAAAAAGGGTTTAAAGCAAATGTTTCAGGTTTAACATTTTTCCAAAATATAAGCGAAGCAAGGCTCTTCTTAAACTTTTTTCTTTTCTTGGGGGGGGGATTGCAGATTAATACCCAAAGCTAAATGGAAAAAAAATGGAAAATTCTAGATTGATTATTCCTTGTCTACTGGCAGCTACTTCAAAAGTAGCTGCCAGCATACTACTATTGTCACGAACATTTTTGCCCTTGTAAAGGTCTCGGTTAAAATATTGAAATAACAGGCCATGTGGTGAGTTGTAGCTTGGAGTGGTATGGGGTGGTTTGGACAGGTATGGGTGGTTTGGTGGAGTATGGGGTGATAGTGAGATATGGGTGGTTTGGTGAGGTATGGGGTGGTTTCAAGAGGTGTGGGGTAATAAATAGTTCTGATCAATCTTATGCTTAAATTGGCAATTATCATCTGTTTGGCGAAAGAAAAAATTTGACTGAAATTTATCTTCACTTACACAGCACCCTCTGGAAGTAATATTGTGACCCTAGTCCAATTTGTAAACATCTGTGCCTTGTACGTGCTACCCAGTCTGTATATTCCACAGCTCATATCAGGCGGTATGCACTCCTCCACAACCAGGTGCCAAGTACGTCCCATGTCTCGAGAGTACTCTAACGTCACCGGGTAGCGGTCGGGAATAGACGGGTCACCGCTACACCTCATGGTGAGGTCAAACTGCAGAAATGCGACTGTTGTCATCTCAAAGTCCCACGTCTCGGCATACCGTGGAGAATCTGAGAGAGACAGAGAGGAAATCAAACCCACCAATCAACATTAGGTGGTACTTACTAACTAATTGTTTAGACAACACAAACAGCAATTAATGTTGGCTCTTCATAAAGGGAATAATCTAAACTTTGAGTTGAAATTAATTGTTTAATTTTACACTGCCTCTTTTGTTTTTAATACATTTATTTCAAAAATCTTTAATAAAGAGATTGCCATGAAGGATATGAAAATATCTACGAGTCCGATATTGAATCTCTGTTCAAGCCTCAAGTAATGGAGTTCTCAATTTTTTAGAAGAGTATGTTTATAGATATATCAGTGGGGTAATACAAGGTCTTGTTAATATATGTTGTTGAGATACACCACACATCCATGAAATCAGAATGTATACCTTGCCTACGACCAAATACGATAGCCTGTTGGTCTGACTGGCAGAATTCCTCTGGTGATGATCCCATTAAGGAATACCAGTTGTTAGAAGGCTGAGGATCAAATTCATCATCGAATCCCAAGGAGTGAGTGTCGTTAGCACCTATGAGGACGTCATCTAAAGCCCATGATGCTCTGGATTGTCCTAAAGAAAGAAAAATATCAAGCAGGTAGTTGAAAAGATCCAGTTTTAGCTTTTCAGAGTAAATAATGAAATTATTGATAAACCCATCTGAAAACTTGTTCAAGTAATGAACAAGAATAGCATTGCTCAAAGAATTTGACCGAGAACAAGATTGATAAATTCCTGTTGCAATTCCTGCTATTAGGGACCAAGGCTTGAACTTATAATGGCCAATTTGACTGATTTCAAAGTCCAAAAGCGCTCTGACATTATTCTAAAATTCTGAGAGGAACATGCCATGGAACATCACTGGTAGCCGTAGTAACCACCAAATCCAAAATAGAGAGGGCAACAAATTCACACAAAAAAAACAGGAATAAACAAATCTGAAGTTTGACCACAAGGAGGCTTACCTGCAGTAATGAGAGGTTGCCACCATCGAAACATGACATAGGGACCTTTGGCATCTGGCAATAACTCGAGAGTGACCTCCAGTGTCCCCTCCTCCATTACCGTGGGGTCTAATAACTTTAAGGTATGCCACGATATGGAGTTATCGCTCGAGTACTGTATTATGACGCTTTCGTTCTGGCTAGAGGCCGGAAAGCAGCGGCTCTTTGGTAGTGAACTACCAATCTTGACAAAAAATTGAAGCATTCTGAAAGAGGGGAAAAAGGATAATTGAAAACTTGCCAAATGAAGTGTTGCTATGAAAAACTAATTTGTGTGGTATGACTCTTAAATACACTATTAACATATAGAAACCTTCATTTGATATCCACAAAGGTAAAGAAAAAATAACTTATCTCAATAGAAAACTGTTTGCAATAGTTAGTGTGAAGCAGATGTGAATTCTAGTCTATCCCTATTAAGTAAACTCTGTCTACTTTTTCGTAACAATGAAATTGGGGGAGGTTGATAAGTCAACTGGATCTTCTGCTGCAGACATGTCTTGCAGACTCCTTAAGTGGCATCACGGAAGTCGGATATGTGGCCAGGAGGGAGGTAGTGGAGGGGGGGGGGGCTTGTGGGTGTGAACAGAGACAAAATTCTTTTCACTCTGTGGGTAAACTGTATTAGCAGCAAGAATTATTTTTACTCTGAAAAATACTTTGCAAACAGCTGGTGCTATTTCTCAATACCACAACAGCTGGGAATTTAATGCAACTTCAATAAAATCCACTTCTAACTAATCAACAATCGCACCATCAGAATTTGCCATTTGGCTGGAAATTGCTCACACATGTCTTCATTGCCTTAACATTAAAGTAACAACAACCCAAGTCCACCACCCTCCTCCTATTACAATAACCACCCTCCCTCCCTCTAAAGGGATGACCTACCTTAAGCTGGTGGTGTTCAGAGGCAGAGTTCGGCCCTCTCTTGGACCATGAGCTCCAAACTGGAGGGAGTCATCCATCTTTACCACTCCACATTCTTGGCCCACTGTGGCCCCGATGACCTGATCCCAGCTATTGCCCCTCCGGCCGTTCGCAAAGGTGTCACGTAATCCGAATGGCGGGGTAAGGATCGGTTCGCAGTGTGGTTCTGTGTAGGGTCAATTAAAAACGAGACAGATATTAACCTTTCGAAGAATTCTCAAGAGAGAGAAACTAGAATGGCAAGGATGAAACCAGTTGACCTTGAAATAAATGTAATCTTTTCTTTTAATGTTTAGGAAAGTAAACACAAAACAAGGTTTGGAAACATGGAAAATAAATATTTCCTTTCTGCTGAAAGTCAGTATCATCTTGCAATGGCTCTTTTCGATTAGTTCATAGCCTCTTTTTAGTGATTAGCTAAAATCCGTCAAAACTCAGGAATTTTGTTATTTAAGACATGAATTGCAAATCATGAGTATTTTCCGATGTAGAGGGTTTACGGCACCCGACGTACTTACCAAAGTAGCCTTGCTCACAGTGACAGCTGCCAGCTTGGCAAACACCATGGTTGTTACAATTCTTAGGGCAAGGCGGCCCAATGTGGACGTCTGATAGGGCAAAGACAGGGGCATACCTATCCTCCTCCTGCCACCATCTAAACTGGACTTGGCTGGAAGAAGGAAAGAAACAAATAAAAACACATTTTCTGATCCCAAGACTATCAGACATACCACGAAAGTGTCCATTAGCTATAGGTTGCATCCAAAAACCTGCGGTTTGTACTGAACGGCAGGTTTTTCCAGTTGGTTTACTGAGTGATCAGTTCCATCTTTTCGCACCTTAGTTGAGCTGCCTATTCGTCTATCATGCAACTCATCACACAGCTAGTAGCCAAATCACTATCAGATCAAGGCAGACATGGCAAGGTGTGAACAAATTAACTCTTCCAAACTCACCAGTCTGTTTGCAGAAGAGATAAAGTTTCAGTAACTTAAGGTCAAGAGAGCTGAAAAATGCAACCTATGGTTAATGGACTAATTCTCGTCATGGACACGAAGCTGCTATGCCAATAAGAGTACCGTTAACATCTTATACATTTTCAAAACATCAATATTCATTGAATGAGTGACTCGTGCTTGAATATTAATTATAGAAACGTCTTTTGAAAGACAGGCACAATTACCTTCCAAATGCCTTTTCTGGGATTGGTATGGTAACGAGATTCCACAGCTGGTATTTTCCCATGTGATAAATACTGCCCTCATCATAGTCAGCGCCTACAGCACATGAACTGCTGCCACCAGTTGTAGGATAACATGGTGACAGCACATAATCCCACTGCTGTCCCCCATCTTGTGAATATTGCAGAAGCACTGGTGCAAAGTAAACAAAACTGGATCTGCAATCCATAACAATCTAGGCAGAACAGAAACCAAAAAGAGAGGAAAAATGTGAGGATAAATAAAAGGATGTGTTTTACAAATACTTTTTGTGTTTTACAAATGTTTGTGTTTTAATGATGTGTTTTATGTGTTTTATGTTTATGTGTTTTATGTTAAATGATGTGTTTTACAAAAATGTGATAATAGCCAACTGCTTGATAAGGGCAGCTCCACAGTGCACAAGCTTGCTTTCATTAATAAAACGCTGGAATTGAAATCCTACAAAGATGAAACGATAACAAATGGTGCTTCAAGAGACAGATAACTTTCTAAAATGACTGGTCACCACAAGTTTGTTTTCATTTCTAGATATTTCTTTACCTTAAATTGTATGACGTCACCAGGAGTGACGTTAAGCATCTTGGTAACAGCAAACCTATCCCCGCCAGTACCGTCAAATAACATCACAGACACGTCAGAATCACAGTATTCTGAGGTTCTTGAATTACTGGTCGACATCCAAAGACTGCCATCGTCTTCTTCATTCTTCATAAGAACATATCAAGATGGACGTGAAATGAAACATTAGATCTCTGTGATATGTTATGCAGATAGATAGATCACGGATTGAAGCAGCAAATTATTTTCAAAAAACTTAAATGATCATGAAGATAGGAGAAAAGTGATTCAAATGAGTGAGTGTGGTTCCCTAAACATTGGATTTCCTAAGCAGCCTTCACTTCTCACCAATTTGTATACAACTGATTCTTTTCTCTTTTGAAGTCTTATGAAACAATCCCACCAGATTAAATAAAGTGATCAGTCCATTTAGGGGTGGGGTGGGGGGAGTTGGGTGGAATGCTTTCAAGTATTACCCTCTCATCCAACCAGTGAAACTAGTTTTTAATATTAAAGCCTCACCAGGTAATGAAAATGCCAATTTCTTCTCTGATTCTTTCATATAGGAAAAGGAGGCTAGGACAATGCATTATCTGCTATGAAAGTTTGGTAGGCCTAGCACGAATGTTGATACATGGCAGAAAAATCCTTCAAGAACCTTTGCCCTTAAGTGAATGTTGGAACTTTTCGCCTACTTATAATTAGAGAGCAATAGTGTCGACCTTTTCGGACACAACCAAACAGTTCATCTTGTGCACAGAGACATTAAAATATAAATATCTCCTTACATGAAATTTTGTCTGTCACATTTCCCTTCCACAGACTTTGCGAATAACAAAAATTGTCAACATTAATGAAGTAAGGCTTTACATCCCAGCAGAATGGATCGGTAGAAGTGGTTTTAGTTGTACATAATTCAGTAGTTTTGGTGACATTATTTACTGCAATGTGTCACTTAGTTATACTTACTTGCATTTCTTGCTGGCCCTCACCAGATGCTACTCCTGCGATGAGAATGTTATCCAACGCCCATTGATCCATTCCCTCCCCTGAGTGCTGTGGCTGCCACCATCGGAACCTGGTGCTGGTAGATCTCGCCTTCTCAGGGACTGGAAGGTGGACGAATCTGTTTATAAAAGACAACAAGAACAAAATGTCTACTGTTTATACTAACATCATAATCAGGAGTTTTACCATAAACAGTTCTTCACATCCAGAGCCTAGTACAGGAGATGACCGACTTGCTCATTTTAGGGTTCTCAGATAAGATGGGCTATGTGCTTGCATTTGTATCAAGGACTTTATAAAAACGACTTTCAAAATATGGACAAGCGTATCTGAAAAGCAAGGAGAACTGGAGTCTACTTGGTAACAATAGAGGTGAACATTAATTGGTTGCTTATCTTGTCGACAACATCACTCTGTGTCTATGCAGTTGCGGTCATTACACGATTACATCATGATAGTATTTTCTCAATAATCCTAATCTGTAATGTCATCACTGTTCTCCAAACTATGGCTTTGTATCTTTTATTTTGTAATAATTGTCTTTGTCAGCCATTTTTAATGTGTGCACAAGGTTATTATCATGATTATGACTAATTATCGTAATTATCAATAAACTATTATTACTTTTATGGGGAGTGGAGGGGAAAATTAATTATGATTACACTCTTTTGTTTATCCTATTAGTGATGAACTTGAAAACCACCTCTTCATTTGAATAAGTAACTGAAACTAATTAGATTGTTAGTCATGATCAGTGATGTCACCACCATGAATGGAAATAAGTTAATCTTTTTCACTTTCTTAAAATCTCTGATTTTTCTGTTTCTCTATTCTCTGATAACAGTTCTGTTTGCCCAATAAATGTTTGCAAAAACTGCTTTTCTTTCATTTTCTGTTTTCGTACTATTTCGTTACATCCAGTACCCACCTTTTGATGTTCAATACATATATGAAACTAGTAGATAATAAATGTTATAGCTCAAACTAAGAGGTAGAAAAATCAAAATCAAACCACCAACGTTGGAGTTCTGTAGTCTGTGAAGTAAAGCTCCTGTAGTAGCTGCCAATCGATTCCTCCGTTCACCGTAAACTGCAGTAGGACGCCCTCTTGCCTGCTCGTTATACCAGAGCAGAATCTGTTCGACCCGGCCATTCGAATGTAGAACTCGATAAACATTGCACCGACAGTGTTCATATCTTGGCTGATGAGTTCTCGCACACCAACCTGAAGATGGAGAGGAATATTTTCCTTGGCTATGAAATGGATAATTCATCAAAATTAGACAAAACATTATTAAAGTTAAGCATGACTCTTCTTTAAATGTTATAAAGTTCACAAATGCATTGTGTCCTGAATGCCTAGCATTACAGGCTATGTGACATTGTAAAAAGAATTGGTTGCCTTTAAGGGAATAAAATAAAGAAGAAATAGACTAGAAAAAATAAAACAGAAAACTGAACACTCACTCCAGAGAAGTAGAGGGAGCTACCCGAGGTTATGACTCCGCAGTCTTCCTGACCTCGGGAGACACTCCCACCATGGATTATTAGCCAATCAGAAAAGATCAGAGATGGGATTTCAAAATCACTCTTGATTGTGGTAGGTAAGAATATTTGAGATGTGCAAGTTTTACCTCCGTAGCCTCGGTCGCACCTGGAAATCCAAACAGAGAGGATAAAATTACTTACATTGAAATATGGGTTATCCAGTTTATTAACAATTCTAGGATTCGGAGGATATTTCCTAATTTAGCCTTTCACAGAAATATTTGAACATACTCACGGAGGGTAAGGAAATTTTGGTTTAACATGTTATTATTCCAAGCAAAACAAACACAATAATAGGACTTTCATCTCATTTGGAGTATTAACCTGATGGAATGGCACAATATGAAGTTGATAATATCACCCCAGATGAAAAATCAAACAGTTTTTTTTTGTACTGTTAACCTCTTAAAGGGAGCCACTATTTGCCCCAAATTATAGCATGCTATAATTGCTAGAAGTTTTCAAGAATTACTTTTCCTGGAGGTCTTTACTCTTGAAATTTTCCTCAGACATAATAAATGAACACACAAGATGACTGAATGTCCCTGTAAGGTCAATTTCCTCCATGGTGGTAATAAAAATAGTTCAAGAATTTTGACCAAAGGTGACCATATAATTGAGTATCTGGCATATTTGGGGCCAATACAGCGTAACTTTATTAGGAATCTTTGTGCTTGTGATAACTCCAGTCTGTTATACATCTTTAAACAGCCTTTAGAGCGTGGTGGCCAATTGGCTAAGGCGTCGGACTCGTGATCCAAGGATTGCTGGTTTGATTCCTGCCTAGTTCATTACGTTGTGTCCTTGGGCAAGATGCTTTATCTCACTTGCCGCTCTCCACCCAGGATATATGGGTATCTGTGAGGTAACTTGTAATTGGGTGCAGTATATAACTGCTGCAGACTGGAGGGATTGTCTCTGGGACAGGTTATCTTTGACCAGGGTTAATATAACGTCTGCAAAGCGCTTTGAGACCTATCGCTGGTATAAAGCGCTATATAAAAAGCAAATATTATTATTATTATTAAATATTATTATTATTTATGATCTAAAGAGAATATCTTTTATTCACTAATTCATACCTGCATTCCCCCTGGATACACTTTCCATGTCCATTGCATAGTTCAGGACACTGCTCTCCTATATACAGATTATCCACAGCCCAAACGTTGCTGCCCGAGAAAGCGTACTGAATCCATCGGAATTTTACAGGTGTAGAGCTGCAGCAAATAGCAGAATGGGTGAGACTTGATTAATGGCTTCAACTCAAGATTAAACTAATGAAATCTTGTCCTTAAAATATGCTAGAATCTAGTAGAAAGATAAAGACTGACCACATGGCCTAATTTTCTCCAGTTCTATTTTTATATGCATTATAGTAGAGCTGATTCTGATTTATGAGGCATTTAGTTTCTACATTCGATGTGACCTTTAGTAAGTTTAGATCCTGCAAGAAATTTAACTTTGAAATAATACATAAAATGAGAAAAATAGGTTTATTTGATACACTATAAGTATGTTACGTTTTACTTGTCAATTTGGGGCAAGAAAAATATATTTTAAAAAAGGTGTATATGGTCATTAATTTCTTGACAAAACAGATCTCAAATATAGAATGAAATACGCTGCTGTTGTCTTTTGTACTAAATTGCATTAATAAGGTAGCAATATCACTGTGTCATTGTAAGTTTGAAGGGAAAAAAAGAGTTAAGAATGTCAAAATTAAAAGACACTGTACATCTGAAATTAAACTTCCAAGTTAAATCAAAATATTGAAATTTATATAAAACAAGTCTGTTTCTGCCACTAGTCAGCAATTCTTAAGGAAATCTCAAATTTGTAAACACTGACCTCTTCCTCCATATTTTGTTGTATTAAAATTTTTCTCTTTTGGTCATTTCAAATTTTGAATATGTATAATCTACAAATTTTAAGTTGTTCCCATTCACCTCAATCCACCAGGCAAGGGAATGGTGACCCTTCGCCAGGCCTCGTACTGTGTGTCATCAAAAAATGAGGTGGTATGGTACCCATCACAGTCCACTGCACCCTGGAAGCATTCTCTTACCACTGGTTGCCATGACAATCCATGATTAGATGAGTACTCCAGATGTACCTTCTTTTCTACAACATCAACGATAAATGTCAGAAAATCATGAATAACATTAAACAAAAAGGTAGTGACACAAAAATTAAGTTACCAACGCCCGGGTTTGACAAAAATTGGTCACTAAAATGAGAGAGAATACTCTTTCACTATCAAATGATCTATGAAAGGAAGAGATAGACCCTTACAATGGTCGGCAAAACGTCCTGTTGTTTTATTTTTATATTTTTGGATGAAGTTTATCACTACATGATGTTCACATGTTGGCATAGACCAAGTACATGTAAAGAGGTAAGTAGAAACAAAAGTAGGATACACTTGATTTTGCAGTCTCATAAAACCAATATTACTTTAATAGCAAGAATGGAGCCTCCTAGCAAACAGCTCCTCTTCTCACCATTTCTCATATTTCAGACTGGCTCCAAGATGGAGGAGGAGGAGGAGGAGGAGGAGGAGGAGGAGGAGGAGGAGGAGGAGGGAGGGGTATCTTGCATACTGTATCAAGAGATCACGAGAGGAGGAGGAGGAGGAGGGAGCGTGAAAGGTGTTTATTCTTTGTCTATTTCATTTCCAATTAAGTCTTAGCAAAAAATTCTCCTTTAATCCCCTGTTCTATCATTTCAGAAGGAATACAGCATACAGAATGTGGTTTCAGCCAATGTGATGTACAATTCAGTCAACTACCAAATTCATATATTACAAAGTTTCCATAGATGGGGGAAAAAACAAAGAAAATTGGACTCACTGTCTCTCAGGGTTCCCCCATACGGTGTTCCACATCCCATAATAATATCAAACTGAATCATATAGTCTGCCCCCAGTTGAAGAGTATACGTCTCCAGATAACGGTGGCCATCTCTCTCGTCCTTGCCTCTGAAACTAAATTATGAGGAAAGAATATTAACCGATTCGGAACAGAAGATACAATCCCACTGCTAAGGATTTTATTCAATTGTAAACAAAGTAAATACATCGAAGAGGAGTTCTATTGCAGAGGGAATAAAATAACAATTCCAAACACAAATGGGTCGGGGAGGGGGGTGGGCAGGGAGGTGACCTAATGAGACACATAGAAAAAATTCAAGGTCATAGGGCAAAGGTCATAGCTGCTATTTTCTTTCCTTACTCCTCAGTAAACTGTAGAAGTTAGAGGGCCCTGATATTTCAATCCTAGCAGGATCTTCTTCAAAAGTTTGCCTTTGAAGAAGATCCCACTAGGATCTAAGCATCAGGCCTTCTGACTGTTACATATTTGCCTACACAGATGTTTTGCAATAGATAGGCAGTTTGCTGTAACCAGTTTTTTCTCTCACTTTGATCTTCAGTAAAATGCTAACTCGTCATTTCAAAGAGGTTTTTCAGACCCTCAACCCTGTGGTCATGTTGGAAAATACTTCCTTCAGATTTGATGCTACAATCTATATTTTCAGCTAGAAACCCACTGTAATGTCATAGCCAATTATAAAGGTGTCACTCTTATCTTAAAATTGTGCGATAAATCTTTCAAAATTAAATTTGCCATTTAGAATTTAAATTATCTTGCTATACAATATATAATCATATATCAGGCATGTAAGGAGAATACATTACTGTTAGCATATTTTGTGTAGTGGTTTTGTGTAAAATGCACAAACTCTGCTAAACTTCTCGGCATTCGTATAGTTAATTTGCTCATTTCTTTTGTGGGGGGGAGAAACTTTCCCTGCATATTGGAGTGTTAGCATATTTTGTGTAGTGGTTTTGTGTAAAATGCACAAAATCTGCTAAACTTCTCGGCATTCGTATAGTTAATTTGCTCATTTCTTTTGTGGGGGGGAGAAACTTTCCCTGCATATTGGAGTGTTAGCATATTTTGTGTAGTGGTTTTGTGTAAAATGCACAAAATCTGCTAAACTTCTCGGCATTCGTATAGTTAATTTGCACATTTTTTTTGTTGGGGAAAAAACTTTCCCTGCATATTGGAGGAAGGACTCACAACAGTGTACTGTCCCTGCCACAGGCATTACCAACTTCTCCGAAATGGAAATTGATTGCAGCATCAACTCTGTTGTCATCATCAAAATTCACAAAGATAGTGTACGGCATGTCGCTGAGCCGAATATTATCGACGGCCCAAACGCTGTGGACTTCTCCAGACTGTTGAGGTTGCCACCATCTAAACTTACAAGTACTGCCTTTGGCTTCATATGGTAGCGCTATGAGAACAGTCCTGGAAAAGAAAACATGATGAAAATATCTAACACTTCTTTATAAATAATATCTACATAAATAATCTACATAAATAATAATTGAACCAATGAGAAGGTAGCAGACTGCACGTCAGAGGTTACATCACTTCATATGTTCTTACTTATCAGAAGACAAGTGCAAAGTATGTTTAGTTCATGTCGTAAATTAATTGACACGTGTCATCTATAATCCTACCTGACTTGGATTTCTCAACACCAGCACAACTGATTTGATGATTTCAATCAAATGAGTCTCCAAAAACGTAATGTTTAGAATTTACGAGGTCAGAATTAATGAAAAATTTAGGATGTCTAAATGATCAAAAGTAATGGATGATAGTGTCCATGATCTTCATCATACAAGTTCATGTTCGTTTCTTCTGCAGAAATTAGTTTACAATTCTTGTCTTTGAAATGCTGTTGCTATGGTGAAAAATATAAAACTCCCCCTCCCCCCCATCCATAAGCAAGTATCTTAAACATTAGAGATAAAAAATAATCCAAAAGAAGCAACAGAAACTAATGCCATTATGCTTATGAACCAAAGACAGTTTGAAGGATCTCTTTTGGAATTTTCTAAATATTCAGCAATGAAATAAACAAACAAAACACATGCTTAAAAACAACGATAATTTTTTTCAAGGACACCAAAATAATTGTCTGAGCGTTTTCCTCATAAATTAAACCAAACAATCTTAAAAAAAAAAAAAATGTAAACAAAGCCAGCAAACTTGAAAAATACAAATGAAAAAAAAAATCATTCTGAAAAATTTCTAAAAAATAGCGGCTGGAAAATATTTTATGAATGATATTTTTAGTTACTTCCATTGCTCATTTTTATACATAACAATGGTGACACCAATTTGACAAATATCAAAGTTTCATATTCAGCTATATGTTTTGATGATGTGACGTCAACAAGAAATAAACATATGTAAAAGTCCCCATCCTGTTATCATTTAAGAAAAACATGTACTGTATAACGTATGCGACCATTCCAAACACTCTACCTTGGTTCCCGATAACCACTTGAGTCAAATTGTTTCAGTAGTTCCCAGGTAGTGCCAGCGTTACACGAGTACATTAACAACACCTCGCCAGAACGGTCATGTGACATATCAGGTGATGGACAAGTATTGGTGGTAGAATGGCTGCCGACCCTGATTGTAAACTGCAGGTATCTGCCGAAGAAAGATTCACAAGAATTTAAACCTCTAGAGTGCAAACGCTCATGTCACATGTCACATTCATGTTACATTCATGTTACATTTACACACTGCTGTGTCAATGGTTCGACGTTTGCATCTGGAACTGAGTCACTATCTCAGG
>KN896053.1:18277-29015 GCA_000934455.1 Apostichopus parvimensis
AGTGCCAGCGTTACACGAGTACATTAACAACACCTCGCCAGAACGGTCATGTGACATATCAGGTGATGGACAAGTATTGGTGGTAGAATGGCTGCCGACCCTGATTGTAAACTGCAGGTATCTGCCGAAGAAAGATTCACAAGAATTTAAACCTCTAGAGTGCAAACGCTCATGTCACATGTCACATTCATGTTACATTCATGTTACATTTACACACTGCTGTGTCAATGGTTCGACGTTTGCATCTGGAACTGAGTCACTATCTCAGGTAAAATACATATTTTTTGGGATGAAAATGTATTAACATACTCCTGCCAATTTTCAACCATGGCATATCACACATGACCACAGATATTTTACCGGGAAAATAGGGAGAGAAACACCAGAACAAAGTTAAGACAGGAATCTTGTCAGTGTTGCAAGAAATCCGATTTCTGAAAATGAGTGAAATAAACCACCAGAAAAGAAAAGAGTTTGTGTGACCGACACAGTGTTTTACACATTACTGATGCACTGGGTTGGATTGTCTCAGGCTTACCACAGTTACAAACAAACACATTGTCTCACTATCCACTTGTAAAAAAAAATCCACAGATTTGAAAACATTTTTCAAACTTTATTAGACACACATCAATACATGTTTAAACATGTAAAACTGATTACAAAATGTAGCTTATCCACACGTGTTGACATGTCTCTTGGGTTTTATGTGTGATCAGATGTGATAACAGGTACAGGTTGCCATAGGTAACTGAACTATCATCGAGCCCTATTAAAAGTTGATGGAAATCTTTGATAACCTTTTACTAGTTGGCAGTGGTTTTGCTATATCTATGCTCTTTCAAGATACTGTAAGTACAAAACGTAATAGAAAGTGATGAAGATATGATACACACAAGCATTTAATATTTCGAATGTAATGTTTTCTCACCCCGATGTACTAGTATTAAATTCAGTTGTTATCATGTCTCTGTCGCCTGGTTGATCAAAGACTAAGGCCTTCCCGGAAACCAAAACACCACACTTGAATCCGAGGGAAGCACCTCTGACAAACGGTATGAAAGGATCATCTTCGAGTGAAAAGACTTCAAAGGTCCTATTAAACTCAGTGGGTAAGTTAAACACTGACATCTCACAGTTTATACCAGTGTATTCTTCATCACAGCTGTTCAAATGGACAGAGAGAGAAATGAGCAAAGATCAACAAATCATTTTTTAATGTTCAACATACTGTCGTAAACAAAGAGAATATATTTGGGTGAAGTGAACATGTTATTGTTGCTACATAGATCCCAAAAATTGTTTACTCCACTGAAGTAACTCACCTACTGTAGACGATGGTCTAGAAATGGTACAGGACAAAGAATACAGTAGCCAGGTGTATGACATTACTAAAACTAGGAATTGCATTTGTAAACAAACACACTGGATGTTCATGGTCTATTGATAATTCCAGAATACTAATAACCTGTTAGACTTACACAGAATGGCCTAGAAATGGTACAAGGCTAGGAATACAGTAGCCAGGTGTATGACATTACTAAAACTAGGAATTGCATTTGTAAACAAACACACTGGAGGCTCATGGCACTTTGATAATTCCAGAATACTAATAACCTATTAGGGTTACACAGAATGGCCTAGAAATGATACAGGATTAGGAATACAGTAGCCAGGTGTATGACATTACTAAATCTAGGAATTGCATTTGTAAACAAACACACTGGATGTTCATGGCTTATTGATAATTCCAGAATACAAATAACCTTGCTGTTAGGGTTACATATGAAAGACTGCTGGTGACCACTGAAACATTTAAGCTATGTGATTGCACTCAAACACATGCTAGTGCCATGCAACAATCTGGGAAACATATTTATTGAGTCTTTTAAGCTCCTTTAAGCAGCTCCTCAGAGTAATCCTAAAGATCTTGCCCAGACTTACTGATATCCCTGGCAGATATTGAACTCCCAAATGTTGACAATGCATCATAAGAAAAAAGTACAAAATTATCAAAACATGTTTTATAAATTGAACCATTCAAGAAGAAACAACTTAAAAGCTAGGTGTTCTGTTCCTGAAGGCACCCTTACAGGTGGTGTTTACTTGGAAACTATTTGCTTTAAACTAGTGATAGTGTCTTTGACGTAATTTATTCATTTATGGTAATATATTTAGGAGTGTGCTTTAAACACCAACCATTGACGACCGAGCAAAACCACATCCTAAAATAGTAGTCTCCCTGGAGCTATAGGGATAGTTTTCAATGCAGGAACCCCAAAAACTCATCACTCCAGTGAGGTTTCAAAATAATAATAATTTATGCAACAAATGCTATTCAAGCTTCCATCAAACAAAAGCAAAGTGTATACAATCTCTTCAGAGACAGTCCCACTACAGTTTATTTTATATATTTCATATTTACTGCCATGCATCTACAGTACTGTGTAATTCCATCAATTAAGTTTTCCTTACAGAAAAATTAAAACCCAAATTAACCGTCCGGTAACTTACACACATCCTTCTGCAGTACATCTTCCATGACCATAGCACATAGTGTCCTCACACTGCGAGCCAATGTAAACTGAGAATAGAATACAAAATATCAGCTGATGTATAAATATATATACCATCACTTCAGAAATAGTTTCTTGGCATACTGTGTTTCTTTCATATTGAAGATTCAGATTCTTAAAATACTTTACCAGACGACTTAACTTAAAACTAAAGTATCTCCGATAGTGTATTGCTCTTGACATTGCGTTGCTTAAATTTGGGTACTAGTTCTGTCATACATCAAAATTCCCACTGCTGCCACCACCACAATCCCACTGCTGCCACCACCACAATCATCACTGCTACCACCACCATCACCACGATCAGTGAAACCACTACCGAACACCCATGATATGTCATTTGCTCCATCACTGCAGGCAATAAATACCTTTATCAATCGCCCACTGGATATCGGGTGAGATGCCTTCCTGCCTCCATCGGAACCTGGTCTTGGTTGTCATTGCGGGATAGGGCAGAGGAATGGTTTCCCGAAACCAACTATTTGTGGTAAGAAAAAATATGAGTTAAATTTTCAAAAAAAGCATAATTCTGTAGAAATTATATGAATTGACTAAAACAACCAGTAGCTATGAACAACCTCATCGCATGGCCAAAATCACACAACATGCTGTGTTACCAAGTCTGTTATTGTTAAAATAACAACTTTCTTAAAAATTCATCCATCAGATATGCAAATTCTTTTTCCAGTATATTTTGTAAAGTTTATAATTTTTCATTCATCGCATTATCAATTTTGATCGCTCTGACTTCGTAGAGTTTGCTGACCTGTTTGAGTAGGTGGATGACTTATAAACAGACTCCCCTATTAGTGGTACACCGTCACAACTCCCTGGTAGGCACTCCTGCTGGACCAGAGACCAATCTTTTCCCTGGTTGGTTGAAAATTCCACGGCGACCACTCCCTCATTAAATCCACCGCAGTCTGCATTCAATTCAAACTCGAGGATCGCTGATATGTGTGATGGTAGCCATGGCAACAAGGCCAGTTGATCAATGGCCCAGACGTTACGACTCAGGCCTAAGTGTCTCTCCTGGCTGAGACAGAACTGTGTTAGGCTGCTTCTGGCCGATGGAGGGATGCCCACGGATACCAGACGGGGTTTCTGTCGTTACGATGAAACAGTATGAGCAGTTACAGCACAGTGTGAATTTTTGCATGATATGTTATTTAAATTACATATTTAACCAGTTAGATAACGCCTCTAAAACAACTATATTTATCAACTGGATATTCTGGAAAACAGGCCAAAAAAACATTAGGACAGTGCCCTTCAGATTCAGCGTATAAGATTACTAATTTCACAAAAACCTGCTCTACCACTTTAACCCTTCTACCCCCATCCACCCCACCCCCCTAACAATTAACAAAGCTTTTGAAAGTTTTATGGTGCATGTTTCCAGATGATTAAATCATGTCAATTTTTTTTACGACTATTTGAAAAAACTTTTGTACAAATTTGATCACTGTAAAGAAATGTTTTATCCAGTGACAGAAAAAGATAAGAAAAAAATATACCTCTGTCAATAGGTGATAAGTTAGAAGCAATTACTTTATCAAAACATTGATATTTCTAATACTACAACATTGGAGGCAAATTAGTGAAACGTTACTCTTTCATCTAATAACATATTATGAATAGAAAGGGGTACAGAAAGGTTACAGTGAGTGGGAGGGGAGGAGATGAGAGGGTAGGAGAGAGGGATAGACGAATGTTCTCTATCTGACTACATAATGCATAATGAATGCATAATTAATTTAGAGATATCTGATCAGATTATTAGCACTCAGAGGTATATCATAATGACAATCTACAACAAGTGGTG
Organism: Apostichopus parvimensis; assembly: GCA_000934455.1. Taxonomy (NCBI): domain Eukaryota; kingdom Metazoa; phylum Echinodermata; class Holothuroidea; order Aspidochirotida; family Stichopodidae; genus Apostichopus; species Apostichopus parvimensis. The sequence goes on from KN896053.1 coordinate 22,679, forward strand.
CGGACTTGCCTTGTACACAAGATGAGACAATGTTTGCAGATGTATTCTCAGACCGCCAGCGACAACTGCGTAAGCCGACACAGCATATTCTGAGGAGTCAGCTGGATCACATGTTCCACCGCCTGAAATATTAAAACCCAAAATAGGAACGGTTCCAACAATTTGCTGACAAAAAACCTCAAAAGACTACCCTCCCTTTTCATAAATTAGAAGTACTCCATAATTTTAATAACAAATACTACCTTTTTTTACATCGTTTGTAATGAAAAAGTGCCCTTTTATTATTTCAAAATGTGTCCTTTGTTGAGAAATTAAGAAAAATGTAAAATAAAAAGTGCAGATGTTTGAGATACTGAAATTTGTGGTAAAGAATGCAGTGAGTGATTTTTTTTTTTTTTGGAGGGGGAGGGTACATTTTGTGGAGTACCCCCTCAAATCAACGTACCATGTCAGACTGCCCTCTAAAACTATTTACCCACTCATCCAACATCTTCAATAAAGGTTAAACACCGAGCTCCAAATCTATTCTCTAACGTCAAACACACTCTGATTGAAAGGTATCCTCGGTGCTTATGTGACCTCACTGTATTCAGAGTAAAAACATAACATAAATATAACATCAGATATGAATTCTATTGTAACATATTGCAGACAGCTCTTCAATTTAAAAAATGAAAGATATTTTATATTAATTTACCCATTGAAAAGTAAAACCTCAGATTTCCAACATTTGTGGCATCTACAAAAGGCGTGCAAATGTAGCGATTATTTGCGCCGGCGAACACCATTGAATTCTGAGCATGTAACAGTCCACATGCATTGCCTAACTCTGAGCCAGCTATATCCCAACTGTGAAAATAAGAAAACAAAAAATCATTACTATGATTTACATGCATCATTAATGTACCTCAAAATCCAACAGGTATCCATACATAGACTGTCTTTAACATTTGAGGGGGGGGGGGGTTGTGTGCAGTATTTCAATATTTAAATTAACTTGTATATTAAACAGTTATTCAGCTAAAAAGAATGCAGCACTGCAACGATGAAAAAAGGAAAAGAGACACTTCAGGCTCTTACTCAAATCACTCACTCACTAATTTTTTTCTTTTTTTTTTAAAATCTAAAAATTATCTAGAATCATGCCATAAATGTTTTTGTTCCTGGAAAAGGATAATTTTGTTACCAAGGTGACAACACTTTACATGGCTAAACATATTTTCAAAGATATTAAAACAATCTTATTAAAAAGAAAAGTGAGCTATTGTATATAGTCTTAATGTTTGTCACATGTGACCCCAAATTAAAGTGCAAGGATTTGATTGGTTAGAAAGAAAAACAAATGAAAGATCTTGATTTATGCAGGAAGTAGATACTCCCTTCGTTGAGCTGTCGAGGAAGGAAGACGTTACTTGTAATGTTGACAGTCGGTTCTGTTTGTTGCTTTCATTCCAAAGTGGTACGTTTTTGGAAGGAAGTTTTTGAGAGCTCTAAGCAGACCTTGAAGTGGGGTTTGAGGTTCATTTACAAAGTAAGTTGGGTTTACAGCCTAGTTTATGAAAAAGCATTACCATTTACGAACACCATGCAACACGATACTTGCGAATGGGCTGTCAATAGATTAGATTTTACTTTTTGCAATGTTGCATTACCAAGATACAAGATCCAAGGTACAAGATAATATTATTATTTTGGTAGGATCAATAAACTTATATATTGAGGAGGTCCACTGTGACAAGGTTTAGATACAGGTTGGGGGAGGGGGGGAGGAGGGTAGGGAGAAATTCTTGCATACAATACATTGTTTCCCAACAGAACCATTATTATCAGTCAGTGGGTGCATCAACAGTGAGTTCTTCACCCAAATCCCCCCAGCCCCCCCCCCCCAGGCCATAATTCTTGTCATTTGTTATAAAATGCTATATTAATATTACAATGATAGTCATAAAATGGGTGGGAAAAAAGCAGAAAGACCTATACATTAAGATAACACCAATGTTAGAGGCTCCTTATGTTTGCATTGTAAAACCTTTAAACATTAGGTGGCTGACTAGCAGAGTTCAACAATTGAAACTTTGAAAATGCTGAGGAAAAAGCTACAAAAAAGCAAGCACTGACCAGTGAAATATGCTATTTGAAGGAATCTGTTTATATTAACAGCTTGTCAGCCCATGAACTGGTAATGCCATTTCAGAAACATTTCCTCAATTTCTTAAAGCAACCAGTTCAACAATAACAGTACTTTCCGCCAAGATGTTTATAGATTTTATTCTCATCTAACCTGATTGGGCAGGTAGATGGAAAAGTGCAGAAGGTAAAAGGAGACAGGTAAGTGAGGTGTTATAGTGAGTACAGAATCTGACACAGTTGCTAGGTAACCTAAAATGAACTGATAAAGGGAAAGAGACGAGGAAACATCAGATCCATCTGTAAGCTTTGCCTAAAATGTAAAGCATCTTCTAGTGTATTGCTCTTGACATTGCATTGCTTGAATTTGGAAGTTCTGTCATACATCAACATTCCCACCGCTGCCACCACCACAAACATCACTGCTGCCACCACCATCACCACCATCAGTGAAACCACTACCGAACACCCATGATATGTCATTTGCTCCATCATGGCAGGCAATTAATACCTTTAGCAATCAACCGACTATTCTGAAACAGATCAGAAAACAATGACAGGAAGTAATAATAATACAAACCCTGCGGGGAATCCAGGATCATCGAAACTCTCCGTGAAGATGACATCATCACTGTCAAAGTATTCTGACAAATCGAGGTCATGTGATATAGCAAATTGATGAAGTTCCCCCTGACTCTCACCTCCGTTGAAATACAACACAGTCTCATTGGCATCACAGGCATTCTGTGAAAACAAAACAAGGTTTACTTCGTAAGATACAATTTCAAGAAATATAATCTTGAAATGTTTATGTAACAGAAATCCCCTTAAAGGATTGGTTCAGGTGTTTGACATGTCTATTTTGTATGAAAGAGCACAAAAAGACAAAAAGAACAGTGAAGAAACTACCATGATAGCATGCTCTGTTAAGAAGATATGACACTTTGAAGATATCAAACTTTCTTTGAAAATGACTGGTGTAGAAAGACTTACTGTGAGGGTGTGATGTCACATCCTCACTTCCTTAACATGTGTGAATATATTTCTTTAAAAATTATTTACATTTTTTAACAAATTTGAAAATAATATAATCAAAAATTCTTCAGATGTTTAATCTCAAATACTTCCTTTGACAAATATGAGATCTCCTGACATATCGTTTGGTTGAAAGTCATGACGTCTCACAAAATATTTAGAAAAAAAAACAAAGACTTTTCAGGAATGTGAGGATGTGACATCACAGCTTGTCAGATTTCAGCAAATTTCTACACAATCTGATAAAACTTTACACTTGAATATTTCTTTAGCCAAAAAAGATATTTGAACAGTTTTTTCACCATTGTGTTTCTTTTATTATCCTCTTTCATATGACATAAACATGTATGACAACTGAACCAATCCTTTAACTACATCAACTGCTTGATACAAAGGATGCAAATGTTCTTGTTTACTCCAAATGTCACTTCCTAGATCTTGAAATGTTGGTTCCCCTGATTCAAAGTCTGCTCATCTTATCCATATGTCTACTCACCTAGTCAGATGTCTGAGCTAGGAGTTTAAGTGAGACCTTACACATCCAACATGACACAAAATCTTCAGAATCTTCAAAATCTTCTGTTAGATTAAAATTAAAGTCATCTGAAATACTTTGACAAGTGAATTTTTTAGAAAGTATTTCGTAAGCAAACATAATATGAAATATTTCCCTTTACCAACAATTTTGTGGATATTACCCTTTTCTTGTTTTTGCACATATGATCATATTAAAGTGGGACTGAAGTTTACAGTGCTGACTGCTCAAATTATATATTCAATTCACTGTAAGATAAATAGAATATAGAATTGGAACAAATTATTCAAATAACATCAACATACATTGACAGGAATTTGAAAAATAGGTCACAACATGTCACAATCATTCGCTCCCCCCACCCCCGCCCCTGGTCTTAAATCTCCAGAAAATTACCAAGCTGAGGCAGCGGTCATTCATTATTTATTATCACCAGATACTTGATACAGAGTATAGTGGCAAAGAACATGTTGCCATGACAACATAATGTCATTTTCATTGTCAAGTTTAACTTACTGTGATATCACCATTTGGGAAAAACAACCAATGGCTTGGATCAAATAAATCAAAGTTATCTTCAAGCTGTTTGGGGCTGTGCGCCATATTGGGTATAATGATGTTATCCAGAGCCCAGCAGCCCTCGAACATGTGCGCATCTGCGGCTAAGTCCTGGTGGAATCGAAAAGACACCCCCTCTGTCTTGGCTTCATCGGGCAGATGGAGGGTGTGAACTGTGGTATCGTGACTCAGAGGAACCCTCATGAAGAATTTAACAAAAATATGCAATAACAGATATGCAGTTTGGATTTGAAATTTAGCGTTATATTGGCTTATTAGGAAAATTCTTGGAAGGATATCCCAAATATTCTCAAACAATTAAATCGTTAATTCATTGGTGGGTTTATATCAGGGTTGTCCAACCTTTTGCAGAGGAGGGCCACATGGAATGATTATGATGAAGTAGCGGGCCGCATGAACCCTACGCTCGATTTTTTGCCCGAAGCCAAAGCCAACAAAATGTGAGCACTGCGAGCGGAGCGCACTGATTTGTTTTCCTTCCTGATAAAACAGATGAATAAAGTTCAGCCGCCCCCCCCCCCCTCCGCTGAGAGAGTGTCACACAAACTGACCTGTATGCAGTTTTTGAACCCAGAAGCTTCGAATGACTGATTATATAGCTTCAAATTGTTATCAATAAATCTGCTCACTAAAATTTTGCACCGTAGAGCATCTCTGGCGGGTCGGACGCAACCCTGCGGCGGGCCGGACTGTAGCCCGTGGGCCGTAGGTTGGACAACCCTGGTTTATATCATTGTTAATTGGTCCTTCTAATAAAGAGAGCATTGGATATTAGCTGGCTGTTATCTATATCAAAAATGCTGCTATAACATTGACAAATCCCACTTTAAATTGATAATTTTCTTTATACGATATCAAACAAAATATATACTCTGTATTACAGTAACATAAATCTTGCAAAATAAGCGAAAACTCATGAAAAATGAAACAATACTACTAGAGGCATCATTAATTGTACTACGTTGTTAATGTGTGTATGGCCAGCAAAAGAAAAGTATTCAATTTTTCTTACTCAATTCTGTCATACACAAAATAGAGATAAAAATACAGAAAACTCCCAAAAAGTTTTTTGGAAACAAATCATGCGATTTGATGACTTGTGGGGTCAAAAGTAAATAAATTAAGGAATTCTTTATACAGTAAAGTTTTTCTTATTTGACCTGTACTTGATTTTTCAAATGAGATAATGTTGGTCAAAAGTCATGAGAGTGAAAATGAGATTCAAAGGAAACATTTTGAGGTGTAAATAAATTAAGGAATTCTCGAGTACAGTAAAGTTATTTTTATTAAGCATTATTAATGTATTTATGACTTCTTAAATTTTCATACATTTTATATAATTATATGTCTTATTAGAGGGCCTCGTGGAAGATTAGCTATTGCTAAATGAGCTACCCTCTTAAAATAAAGTTTCAATAAAATAAAAAAATAAAATAAAGTTGATTATTTGACTTGTACCTGATTTTATCAATGAGATGCCAGTCCACTCTGTCATCTATGGCATATGATATTGCGATGCTGTAGTCATTTGGACCAGGGATGCAGGACCCTGCGGCTGTGGTTAAAAGGCAACATTAATGTTATCATCATGTAGATCAGTTTGAACATTCATGTCGGTACATTTTATATACTACTGGATATCGAGTAGCCAATCAAAATGCAGCTCACTGGCTCGACTAGCCAAATTTTCATTTCACCCAAAAACCAAAAAAAACCCCCAAAAAGTGAAAAAGTTTAAAGCTTTAGTAATGCTCCCTCCTCTCATATGTTTAATGAAAATTATGAATATTGACCAGGCAGAATATTTTTAAAACAGATTGGAAACATTAATTAATCACAAATTAACATCCATTTATAACTAAAAAGGTAAATCTTGGAGGATGTCTGTAGTAAGTCCAATCAAATTAAAACTCTTATTTTTATTAATATTTGGTAGGTTTGGCAAATTGTCAGATGAAATGCAAACTGTCGTTGTAAAATTAATTTGAAGAAAAGAACAAAATATATCGACAAGCAGCATCAATAAAATGTATACTGGTGTAGATTGAATTCATTCAAATT
>JXUT01141191.1:0-16246 GCA_000934455.1 Apostichopus parvimensis
GATAAATTTTTTGAAAAAAATATTCATGTCCATAGATTCAAGTATCTAGATGAAAAGAAAAAAGAGTGTGTCTCATTAACAGCATCTTTTTAAACTACACAAATTTCATCTAAAGATACATGACATACTTTCCTCCTGGGGGAAACTCTTTTCTACGATGCGCTGAAAATTATAAAATGGTGTTACACTGACAAGAGATGCTTAAAGGTATCCTGTATTGGCCCCAAATATGCCAGATTTTCAAGGACACCTTTGGTCAAAATTCTGAAACTATTTTTGTTATCACCCTGGAAGAAATTTACCTCACTGGGACATTCAAACATCTTGTGCGTTCACTTAGAATGTCTGAGAACAATTTGGAGAGGTAAAGACCTCCAGGAAAGTACTTTTTGACAACTTCTAGCAATTATAGCATGCTATAATTTGGGGCCTATACAGACTACCTTTAACAGAAGCTTGTACAGCAAATCACACAAGAGATTATGTCCTATGCACAAGACTATCTCATAGCAATTTGCTATCTGAGGCAAATAAAGAATGCTTGGAAAAAAATGTTACCCAGAAGAACAGGTCATAAGAGAGTGCAGCAAAATTTGTTACAAAACCTACATAAACTTGGTACAATTTATATTAATTAACTACAGATACATGAGAGAGTAAAAGGGTAACGTGTGAGTGATGAATACCTACATACAGTAAGTACAGTCCTTCAGAGACAGCTAATAAATACTGCTGGTAGTAGTTTTATTGTTGCATCATTTCAGTCACTGGTCTATGTGTGTAGTTTACTCTATGCAAAGCATTGTCAAGTGTTTCTGATCTCCCTTAATTATGTAAATTTGCTGGTTATCACTCCTAGCAGTTGATGATAAAATTTGACTTAAGTTACCTAAACTACAGGCATTGGAGCTTTAAATGCACATGCTGCCAAAGTATTTATATTGATGAAAGCTATTTAGCCAATGTGTACTTGTTATTTGTACCAGAAATTTATAGTTAATTCAATAAGCTAATGCACACCCTTACCATAAACACAGTTGACAGTTTAAGCACTTACTGGCCTAGATGGTCATTCATAATTCATGAAAAAATGATGTTGGCTTGTATTGTCTTAACCCTAAGAGCTTGGACAATGAACTTGTACCACTGGGGACATGTATGTACCTAACTTGTGGTTTGTTTACCTTTCAATGGATTAAATTATAAATATTAAATTGGTATTCCCTCCATATTTAAGCAAACTGTGTACCCATATGTATAGCCTTTCACTGGTAAGCTAAGCATTCTTTGAGTCCTTCAACTCATCTCCGATTATTAAAATGTGTAATCGCACAACCACCCAACACCTAAACACACACACGCACACATGCAATAGAAAATCACATGCTCCTGTTCTCCCATTCTCTACGTCCTTATCCACGAATATCTGTTTACTACCATACATATAGATGTACAGCATATTGTGTAATGTGTTCATGGATGAAGCACCACATGTTATATATTAATGCCAGTCCTTGGAGGCAATGTCAATTCATTAACTGGAAGGATAGATCTGATGATTATTAAAGAGTGATATTGCAGGCAGATATCAGCTTAATCCACACACTAGATGTGTTGTAACGGCACTGTCCACTCATTCACACAACTGAAATTACATGTCATGGACAGACCTGTATGCTCACAAAACATTTCAAGGAGTAGCAATAATTCCTTTCAATGGGATACAAAACAAAATGGACGGTAGGAATTTTTCAACTTTAAACAAGAGTCCACGCTTTAACTAAATATGTTCCAAGTCTAAATAATCAAAATTGAATTATCTTTTCTGATAAATTGATGTCATAAGCCAACTTGTCAAAATTTCTTTTATATGTTTAAAATTATTGTTTGGGTAGTGACACTGTGGTGAATGATAATAATATATAATTATATGATTTAGGCATTCCTTAATGAGTAATCTTTGTGTTTGGTCAGCAATGTAACACAAGAAGAGGAAAGTAGAAATCAGCATAGAAGAATCTGAATCACATTAGAGCGAGGCTTTATAATAGGTCAAACAAATGTTGTCCAGGCGCACCAAACTTCATTAAATTAATTTCGACAGTTCTACCTCCCTGGTGAGGGAGACCAATCTTTCTCTTGCACTTTCAAGTTGATCAAACTGCCAAGATATATTCAGCTGCCAAAAACCCTGTTTGTCATTTTGTACAATAAGAATAATAACGTCACCGGAATGATGAATTCATACATAATAAGCAATCCAATGAAGCTACGAGCCAATCAATTGATCATTCAGTACTTGTGACTAAACTAGCTCTCGAAAAACTTTCAGGAGGAATGCTTGGAAGCATTGTATAACATGTCATATCAATCATTTCAATTACACATATCATTTTTTAAAACAGAATTGTTCTGGGTTCTAGGTAGCTTCCAGAATCACATCACGAAGAGTGAACGTAGACGACAACGTTATCAAAATGAGAACGTTATCAAAGACTAAGTGAAACTCAAAATGAAAATTTAGGACATAACAATACAGTATATTGTTATCATAGCCATCATGAAAAGAAACAATCCCTCCTCTCTTTGTTTTTTTTCCATTTTGATCAAATACTGGTAATTTTTGTTAAAAAAAACTGGTAAACCCATTAACCTAAATCTGTAAAAACTTACAAATCTTTGTGTCAGAAAACAGACGAGTGATGGTACAATTGAGGGCAGTTCTGTAGTTCACAAATTACAATGCCGAGCTATATGTTTTACTGCTGAATGACTCTATATTTAGTGTTATTTTAATATCGACACATTGAGTCCTTGAGAAGGCATGACCGTGTGATCATCACAAAGACAAAGTGTGAGACATCGATTGCTAACGTCTCCCAGCGATTTCGCTCAAGACATGTATTTAACACACGACTCAATCCTAAGTATATATGCTCTCTCTTCTCTCTTGTTATTCATTATTGTGTTAGACTTGTCAGAATATCAAAGTAGCTTGATATGCCTTTATTACTAAAATAACATTTAACCAATACCATGCTCTAATTCCCACTGAAGTCATTCAAAGTAACAAATGATATTAGTGTTTTGAACTGCTATCAAGTACAGATTGTCTCCTGACTTGGAGTGGTGACCAGCTGCTCATTAGGATATAATGCTGAAACAATCTGAAAGCTTTAATAATATTCAATTCCGGAACTTCCATAGTTTTGTATACCAAACTGGCTGAGGAAACAAATGAATTCTACATAATCCCCTTCTAGAATATCCCAGTCAATCCTCCTCATCCTCCTCATCCTCCTTTTCCACTAGCACGCAAGTATTATGAATTTTACCTCTTCACATAGTTTCCCAATGTGACACACACAAACACAAACACACACACATACACACCTGCACTGTTAACATCTTTTGTTCACACTGGTCACTAAACTAAATACTAAACCACACAGATCGATCATTATCAAGAAAATTTAATTAAAGCTCAACAATTCTTCACTTATGAATCTATCAAAAATCTCTTCTGTATGAATAGGTTGACACTTTATTATCTGTACCAGAGAGTTCGGTTTGGTTTTTGTGTACCTGTGGTACTATAATGACATGTATGGCATTTGATGTATGGCATTTGCATGGCATTTGTTGTATGGCATTTGTTTAGCATTTGTTGTATGGCATTTGTATGGCATTTGATGTATGGCATTTGATGTATGGCATTTGTATGGGCATTTGATGTAAGGCATTTGATGTATGGCATTTGATGTATGGCATTTGCATGGCATTTGTTGTATGGCATTTGTTTAGCATTTGTTGTATGGCATTTGTATGGCATTTGATGTATGGCATTTGCATGGGCATTTGAAGTATGGCATTTGATGTAAGGCATTTGATGTTTGGCATTTGTATGGCATTTGATGTATGGCATTTGTATGGGCATTTGATGTAAGGCATTTGATGTATGGCATTTGATGTATGGCATTTGATGTATGGCATTTGATGTATGGCATTTGTATGGCATTTGATATCACGATAGATGCATTAAACGAGGTCAACCAGAATCATGGATACAGTACAGTACTTTGTATCATGTATGGATACAATAATTCCAAATAGTATGGAAAAGGAGAGGAGCTCAGGATGCATACAAACAGGCTGACAGACAGACACACGGACTCATTGTACTCTTCACTAGTTGGAGGCTAACTGCACTACATGTGTGATGATCATGTTAATGTGTAGCTGGGAAACACATTCATGGCATAGGGGTAGATAAACTTGGTAAGCGGCCAGACAGGAATGATGTTTATTCAACGTATTCAACGAGTGGTAGAGATTTCACCTTTGATTGTCATGGATATATGTCCGTTTGGTTTAAAACTAATATTTGTTTGTACTATGCACTTGCTTACAACTGATGCACAATTCCAGGTAACTGATAAACTAATTCCATCATAAAATGTTCACTGCAAGGCCACTGCTTTGATACTCTGAAGTGATTCAAGCACAAGTAAACACACACTAACTGAAATACACACATTGCTCATTCCATCAGTACTATATTGATAATTGCAAGGCACATAACTGGAGGCAGCACATCAGTATGAGGGGTCTGCACTAGTGATTAAATTCACCAAGGGTCACATATTGTACTACACACATATAACATAGATGCTGTCCATATGATGATGCTATTGAATAGATGTATGCTGATTTGTACAGTATGTTCATGTACTGTACTGTATCAGTACAGTATGAATACAGTATCATTAGTATCTAAAAGGATCCATAAATGAAGACTGCTTCAATGGGACAGTTTCTTTGTTATGTCACACAGAGTGGGTTGCATACAAATCTAACACTTTTAAGAAATTCAAACCACAAGAAGGGATGGTAGAACAGGGTATGGTGATGCCAATTGGTGGGTGGCTGGGGGGGTTGGTGGTAGAGTAAAGGCCTTCTAAGTGCCAGTGCTCAACTTGACAATAGCTTATTTAAATCCTGGGCCGATTAAAGGTACTGTACAACACTCTTCAGTAACAGAGTTATGTTAAAAGTACAGCCACACTCTACGAACTGTTACATTTCACTCAATTTTTTGCACATAAAACATGTTTGACCTCACAGGACTTTCATCATCAGTTAAACCAGGGAGTTGTCCATAACAACTCCCTGGTTAAACAATCCCCAAATGGTGTTTGTCATAGTTTACCATACATTCAATGGAGTGCACAACTCACATACATAGTGTGTATATGATAAGTACACATGATGGCTAACCCAGAGTGTATGTGAGAGGTAAACACAGGTAAATGTCCAGCTTATATGTAAGCCATAAGTGCAACATGTATCAGATGTGTGTTGTACACAGTTGTCCTCTATTGCCGTGCAACGTAAAATATGGCCATCCAACGTACACATACATCAAAAGGGAAAGATCTTGCTGTACGTACCTGTGGGGGCGCTGCTCCGGGCCAGTCAAAGACACACTTAAGCTTTGTATCCATTAATTCTCCTGGGCTGGCAGTTTTCCACTATAGATCAAAATATAAACATGAATAACATTAAGTTCAAGCAAGTGCAAAAGGAAGGACTGCTGTTAAACTGAATTCATAGGTTTAATTTTCAACAACAATTATAAAAATGGAAACAACTCGATAATACAAGTGACAGTAGCAACTAAGACCTAATATTTTGACAAGGTTAATGCTGGATCAGCGACATCCCATTTGAAATAGTTGTAAAATTAACACAAGAGTCTCTCAAATGATTTGAACAGACTCTCAGGATTAATAGTTCTACACCATATATGATAAACATATTGATTTCTACTACTGGCCCTGCGTGGACAGGGAGTGCACTGCATATTCTATCCACGGACGTGTTAAAGCACAATGTATGACATGAGACAGTTCTTATCATTTCAATCTACAAATTGACGAGTTCGTAATCACAACTCTATTTCTTTTGACATCTTCGAGGGAATGAGAAGAAATCCCATTCAGACACAAATGTATGGAGTTAGTTAATTTGATCAACAGATGGCAGCATTTCAGAATAGAATATGAAGGACATCATGCATCGGGATAATAAAGGACAGTATACGGTATGTAGGTCCTGTAGCCTGGGTGGAGCTCAGAGACTACGTCAATGAGGCTCAAGAGACTCGTCCAACTTTGCCAAACATCTATAGAATATATGCTGAGAGCCTGAGAGGATCGTCCCCTTCAACAGAGGATATATATAATATATCTGCACAATATACACAAATTGATAAGGCAAAACTTTAAGGATAGACCTACCTTTGTTTTATAAATATAAGAATCTCCCAGGCAAAACTTTAAGGATAGACCTACCTTTGTTTTATAAATATCAGAATCTCCCATGTTATGGAGGGTGATAATCATACCAATTTGATCATTTTACATATTTTGGGTTATTTAGTTACAATATCTGATTTTGATGTAAACAAACATAGTAGTCTGCCAGACTACATACAACGCTGATTCTGGTTGTCCCTGGAACAGAAACTTGGTCATGGCTGATGATCGTTAAAAATTTGCTTCGATCGTTAGTGTAAGTGAATGCCAATACCTTTGTTCTCTGACCCAGAGATGTGTCAAGAATGATGCACTACTATCTAGTACTTTGGTGTTATTTTAATCATACACTAAAAGCACCCACAAGTTCTACAAACTTTCTTTGATCATCTCACTTGGAAATTTCACTTATGAGCAGAATTATTGGGCAAAATACAAGAAACAGGGTACTAGCAAGCAGGAGAAAATGGCACCTACCACAGCTTCAGGATCGGTCTGCGAGTTTACTACGACAATGGACTGAACCATAAATTTGTGCTTGTTCTTTTCATTGGGATCAAAATCGAATGGCTGTAACATAACTGCAAGAAGTAAAACATGAAAACAGAGATATTTATGGTAACATCTGCATGTAGTAATTAGGTAACATCGTATCACAAGAGACGTGGAACGTATTCAAACCATTAGACTTTACATGATCACATATAAACTGTAATTGCCAGTTTCCTCTATTTCCTTCTCAACCTTCGACTAATGATAAACTAAATAAAATAACATTATGACTCATAACTTTATTATTCATATCTGCTTAAAAAGCATAAACTTAGTGCAATCACATGGTAATTTGATACAGAGTCAAAGTTTTACACAAATGAATAATAAAAGCTCAAGTAAACATATAAACACACAATGTTGTTGTAAAATCTGAGATCATATTATGGGTAATGGAAAATCACACAAATTAACATTAAAAGCTCAAAAAAACATCCAAACACAAGTTTTGTCAAATCTGAGATAATATTATGAAATTGGAAATCACACTGTTCATACAATTAACCTCTAGAACTGTGCATCTTAGATAGCAAAAACTATTTACACACAAAAAAAAAAATCATCCCACAGCAAATGAAACCTGGATAAACCATCAATTAATTCAACCGAATAACACCACGTGTCCCACACCCTTAAATCATCCACAAGTGGTCGTTCTAAGTATTTTTAACATTACTCCATTTTCAGGTTTCTGAAGTTTCTGTCGATAGGTCTGAAGTGTTTGACAATTAAATCCAAGTGCTACAGAACATAGTTTGCCAGTTTTAATAACATTAATTAGATTGAGTGCAGTTACCATGGTAACGTGTGTGAAAGGAATGTTTTTTTAAGCAAGGTCTGTATGATATTGCCAATGAGGTTGAAGGAGGGAAGGTTCTGTGTGACATTGAACTAGTTTTACAGTATAAGTTGGAATTGGGAGTTGGACTGAAAACTTTAACAGAGCTCTCCCTGATAATTAGCATCTTTCCAGCAACAATTTATAAATACAAGAGAGCAAGGGTTGAAATAAGCGGGCGCCCAGGCGCTATTCGCGCCCGCAAGCACTAAAATAGCGCCCCTGGACATGAAAATACAATACGCACGGGCGCTTCTTTGTCGGCAAATAAGCGCCCGCATACTCCTGTAAATATCAGGCTTATCATGCGCTGCACAGAAGCATGAAACTACATCGCATGCTAGTGCTATATAGTAACTGCTAGCGATTTGATAAATCACTGATCGATCGAGTGCATGCACAATAGAACTGGTGCACATGGTTTATATATCGCACAACACCTGTACTGATACGTACGTACATGCCGTACTTGAATTTTGTTTCTCCGTTTTAGCTCCTGGTAGTGAGAAAATAGCTCCTGGTCCTACTGAAATTGCCGCGAACCAGGAGCCACTTTTTTAGAAAGTGGCTCCTGGTCCACAAATCCTTATTTCAACCCTTGCAAGAGAGAGAAAGAAAGAGTTGTATGGAATTGCTCCCATAATTGTAACTTTCTAGCAGTTAAATTTATTTGTTACTATCAATTTATAGTAATTACACTATGAAGATGAACTCAATTTCCAATTCTAGTTCCATTATAAAAAATACCTAGGTTTAAATTTCTCTTCTAGCTGTAAGCCAACAGTGGTGTATACATATATGTACAGTAAGGTATGCAGTTATGTTTATAATGCACCTGCCCACTTTGTAATACTTCCTACCTGCTAAAACTTTAATACTAAAACATGATTCAACTTTTGGAACTTTCTGGAAACGCGTCCCAATTGAAAGGCTGCAAAGGGCAAGTGTACATTGCAATGTTTGCTTTGAGGTCTCAGATAAACAATGAGGGGGTAGTACTGAGACTACAGTAGAGTAAATTATCAAGTTACAGGCGAAGACCTGTTGCTATCCTACTACACTACTGTACTGGAATTTAACAAACAGCAGTTGAGTAAATAGCAAAGGGAACTACAGTACGAACACAGCTTCGTCTTAGCATCAGTAGGAGAATTTTAAGGGACACAAATCAGGAAGGGGTGGGTGGCATTCCGTTTGTTGGGACAGTTAGAATTCATGAGAAAATCAATTAAATCAGCATTAACTAATAAATGTGGAGCTGTATTACATACATGTAAATGTTTCATGAGATATGATGTGGACAGAGAAGCAAATATTATGTTCTCAAAATCTGTGAAGTCAATATGATAAAATGAAGTGTCAAAGATTGCTGCCTCAATCCCGAAAAGTATACAGACTAAAAACGTCCTCTTAATACTGAATAATTAGACAGATAGAAATTAAACACGTGTCCACACAACCTTACGAACACAAAAACTTAACATCCTTAACAAATCCCTTTCAGCGATTTCATGGATTACAGTTGTTTTATATTGATGGTGGAGTACATACTGTGCAAGACAATATCACTAACAGCGGCTCTGCTCACATATTATCAAGAGATTGTTTTAGGACAGACCAACTACAAGTGTTGTTATGTCTCTCTTTCAGGGACACTAGACTTGAAGTGAGTGCAAAAGATTCTGAGTGTGATTGCTAAATGTCAAGAGACTTTACTGGACTTAACTCACTGTGACTCAATTCGTCTCAAAGTCGTTAGCTTTGGTGACTTGAATTGACTCTAGTATCTAGCTTTGGTGACTTGAATTGACTCAATTAGCTAGCTTTGGTTACTTGAATTTATTCAATTAGCTAGCTTCGGTGACTTGAATTAACTCAAGTATCTAGCTTTGGTGACTTAAATTGACTCAATTAGCTAGCTTTGGTGATTTGAATTGACTCAAGTATCTAGCTTTGGTGACTTGAATTGACTCGAGTAATGCCCTAAATTTGGGTTCAAATGTCTTGTAACCGACATCTTGTTAGCAATGTCGGTCATTAAATCAATTAAACACTGCAAAAGAGGTCACTGGTGCATTATTACACAAATTACTAATACTTGTTACAACTAACAACTGAACTTTTAAGCATTTATAAACAAAAAAAATGTGACTGGAAAAAAGATAGTGTGTTCACAATAAGGTCCTGGCAAACAATGTTTTGAGTGAGCATTTGTGGCCCATCTTCAATAGGCCAAATCCAGGAGGGTGACCTTCTGGGCCACCTGTTCTCCTATTATGGAATGATCCAGTGTACAGTACTTATCTGCATTGCAAGCAAGCAGTCACACATGCACTACACAATTGCTATTACTTACTGAAGCATTTCAAAGTTCAACATTGACAAAAAGAAGAAACACTTAAGACAATCAACAGCCTTGCAATCTGTTAAACTTACAAGGTTGTTCTAATGACTAGGACTAGTGTAAACTACAGTACTAGGTTTGTTGGAACAGTATATGTACACTGACTCCCATTTGAAGTACAGACCCCACAGATTCACATGAGGGTACCGTATCAACCTGCGATTGCCCATCAAATAGGCCCTACAGAGTACAGACCCAACTGGTTCATACTTGGGTACGGGACCAAACGATATCAACCAGCGATTACGATCTCACGGTCTGCGTGTACAGTACACGTGGAAGGTGTTGAACTACTGCCACTTGTTACAATCTGAGTTACATGGTGAAGTAAATGACCCTTGGACTGGGAATATATATAGGGTGATAGCAAACAGAGACAAATTTTAAATGGCAGCACGAAATCAAAGTACGTTGGTCAAAGGACTGGCAAAGTTTCCCACTGAGTCACTGCACTAATGAAACAGCAGCACAATCAGCTTATAAAAAAGAAACCCTTTTATTTCATAATAAGATCATGACTGAGGTTGAAGACTATAAAGAATTTCCACATTTCATGTGATAACGTGTCATTGAGTAGTACAGTATACAGTACATCTTAGTGTTCACTTTATTTAAGCAATATTGCTGATTAGACACATTGTTGTCAGCTTGCACTTGGACAAATGGATCATTTGAATGGGAAAGAGCTCTACCATCTATGGAAAAGTGAGGAGCATGCTTGTTCCATCAAGGACTGTAGCTCTTCTAATGCTAAATGTTCAACAAAAGGTTAAAAATATACTCCACAGGAACTATTCCATATCCTCCTATACACCAGAGCACAAAGTTTTTTCCAATTGAACAGTGCTATTTACCTAAAGTTCTTCCTCAATCTCGCTAAAGTGAATGAAATGTGCATCACTCTGATTAAAAAAAACAATTTCTAGAAAAAGGAATCATGTACTTTTTGGGGTTTTCCAAAGATAACAGAGTAGCTATCATTGAAACAACTAAGCAAACACATTCCAATATATCACGTCATTGTTACTTTTCAGATATCAATCGGCAATAATAATTTAATCTTAGAAAAATCACCTCTTGAAGAACATGTACCATGATTACATCACAGCCCTGCCTACCTTCCTTATCCGAGCTTAGCCGATATTAAATAGTTAATATTCAAACAAGCATATCTACGTAGAGTAAGGAACATCATATTGAAATTTTCAACATCAAAGTGTAGGATAATTTCCAGTGTCACATTATCCATTAAAGAAATTATCACATCTCTCAGTTACATGAAGCTGCAAATCAGTTAGTGAATGTGAACGATTTATCGATCCGAAATTATGAGTGACACAAAGATCACCAAATCACATACAACATTTGCTACTTAATGTATAGGGTACAGCAACTCTTTTCACAGGATACTATCTTTAATGTGGTACTTGGAACTTCCAATATTATATTTATTTTATTGTGGCATAGTCTACTATCTTTTGATTTCAACCTTAACATACTGGCTAATAATCATGTTTAGTCATTAGCTATTACTAATTACTTTTGTTTACCATTATTTACTAATCATGTGACTCCTTTTAGAAGGTGACCAAAGGAAATTTGAATAAAAGCAAAAGAACTGGGCAAACTTCTTAGCTTTTAAATCAGTTTCTTACAGAAATGAGGGAGACAATGCAACTACTCCTAACTGGCAAATGATGAAGTGGGGTAAAAAGTACTGGCAGTTTGATGGGACTAGTAACAAATGGGGAGATATACAGATCAATGGAAAGATCGTGAAGGCAGAGAATACGACTGATCTTGGAAGATCATTAAAGGGTGTGAAGACTCGCGCACAAAGAAGCGTCTCATGCCGTATTCTGACCTAGTTTCGAATGAGGTGTAACAGAAGTGTTAGACAACACCATCGATCCCAGAAAATACACACACAGCTTGCTACCTTCGGTAATTAGACACTAGTGTACAGTCAAAACATACAGCTACGGTCAATAACCAAAACACAGTGTACATAGCAGCGTGGACATCTCAGGTCTAGATAAAAGATAACAAGGTATCACTTTTCATTACTGTCTGCATTTTGTAGCGACAAGAAGAAAATGTCATTTGCAAGCAACGGAAAGTTAACTTTTTCAGAGCGCGGCACACGGTTTGGAGCAAGTCTTCAATGCATTTAAATGACAACCAGGAGTGTGACAAGGGAGATTCAACCTTCCTCATACAGGACTACATATGAACAATTACTGATCTAGGGACAATGTAAAAATTTATAGATAAAAGTTTTAAATGCAAATAGAACAAACAACTTCTTTAGGGCTAGACTGATGCATGATAGAGAAGAGTACATAAATTATATTGAATGGAGACAAGAAAGAGAGTTCAGTTAAAAAGAATCAGTTTTCTTCAATAAGAACCTGAAAGCTTCACCTCTCATCCTGAAAATACATTTTAACTAACACCTTAGAGAAAAAGGAAAGGAATCAAATTAATTCACTGGGATGGTAGATTTTAAGAACCTTGTCAAGCTGGACAGTGGTTTAATACAAGATGATGCAGATGTGATGGACATTGAAATCAAGAACAAGACTCTGGGTACATGAGAGACCATTTACCTTGAACTGCTATGTTTGACTTTGGTTGTAAGATGCCACTGTTTGGTCTTACACAGTACCTCTTGGGAGCAGTGGTCTTGATCTTGAAACATACATGCTTATCTGATGGATTGTTCAAGGTCAGCTCCGATGAAACAACCTGGGTGAATGGCCCTGTAAATCCAAAACAACAAGAATATATTAATTTGGCAAACCAATCTTTGTGGTAGTGAGAGTGATCTCTACCAACACAGAATCCAGAAATTGCAAACATATAATATATTACTGTAAAAACTCTCTGGAAACTTCAGACAATGACCTTGCATGTTCTTACCATTGCAATTAAAACAACAAAGGACCTAAGACTGAGTATTGAGGAACAGCACTGTACAGACCTACTGCAAAGACAAAGCACAACCAATAACAGCAAGTCTGTTTCCTATCACAAAGCCAATTCTACACCCATCAGTCTTTGTCACTTAAGGAAAGTCACTACTGGTGTACCTCAAAAGAAGTGTTTGGAAATTTTTTTGAAGATGGCATCTACAGCTCTATGGAATAGTCACATCTCCCATAAATATTACTTAGGTAACCTTTAATAACTCAATTTCCCTTTAACCTCATGAACAATGGTATTGGCTCTGGAATGATGTTTGTGAATAAGGCTTTCAGCCTTTTATATATCACACTCACTAGGCATACAAACCAAAGTAATATATACTAGTCTACTGTACATTGTATAACTGTACGTGACACAGCATGTTCAAGGTCAAATGTTATATTCTTAACAGAGGGGCTTGAGTAACTGTTAATCTTCTTTCTAATCAAATTTCAAAACAGATGATTAGGCAATGGTTACTTTACTGTAGTGAAAGACAAGTATCTGCATGTAAAAAAGCTTCCATGATGATCCATGTGAAAAGGAAGTGATTGAACACAGAAATGTTAAAATCCTATCCATGAAATACTTGTCTCAGGCATTCATCAAAACGGTTAATCTACAACCACATTGCTACAATGTAAGACAATAGTCTCTGGCGTCCTTACAATTAAGAACAGCTTTAACAATAACTCATCAATTGTAAGACCATGAATGCCATTCAGACCTGAAGCAAGTCCACATGCAACAATTCATTTCTATAGCAAAGCCTAAGTCTAGTGTCAGTAGGCTACAGTAGTTTGAACGCAAGTTAATATCACGAGATGTCTGAGAGGGAAATGCAGGATACAGATTTAGTAAATAACGTTTACATATTGGTAGGTATCCACATTTAATAAGAAACGGCCAACACTGGTGTCTTAATTATATCCTAACTAAATAATTAACCTCACCACCTGTCCGTCTAATTAGTTTCGCAAAACTACTATATGGAAAAATGCTATACAGAGCGATATGGAACATAGTACTAGGCGCTTTCTGCTTGAACATTTGCTACGTTTCGACCTTAAGAAGAATTCTCACCCTTAAAATGAAGTTCCGTTGGAGGAATTATTTCCAATAATTGGCTGCCTTTCGACATATTGGACTTTTAAACTATAATTCAGTTGCACTGAGAAGACAAACTGGTAACATCCGTTACTACTTGACTAAGGTAGGGGAGTTGATTTGGCAAGTAATGAAGAAGGTCATGACACTACCAGTGAGGGCGGTATTACGAAAAGAACCCAGAGCAGTATATATATCTAGGCTCTGTCAAAGTCTTATCAACTGCTCAAGAATTTAAAAACTGTATTGGCATATACCTTGTTATAGGTCCCTGACATGTCCTAATACAATTCAAAACAGTCTCGACGACTGCTCTGGTTTTGGTTGTCCTTTACGTCGTTTCAAAAGCAGGAAAACACAACAACGCCTTCTAAAATAATTATTAAAATGTGTTATCAATAACATTCATATAGGACAAACGTGTTTTGTTATTTGACGAGTAAGTCATCATTCATTCCAAAATAAGCGTGGGGTCTAATAATGAGCCAATCCACTTTAGGGGCTCGAGCCTAAAAGACACGTATGACAGGTTAACTTCAATATCATCCAGAAGATTTAGGCACCGAATATTATTTAATACCGTCTCGCAATTTCTCGCTTCGCTATATAATCCTTATCCTCGCCGGACCCCCACCAAGTTCATTTGTATACGCTGCTGACCCAAACTTTACTCTCCTCATAATATTCACTCAAATAAGCTACTTCGGTGTTCCAAAGCGACATCCTAATATCAATAACAATTTGAGTCCCGATGTTTGTATATACAGTAGGCAAGGATGATTGCTGAAGAAATCTAATAGGTCTATATTAAGTGTTAATATTTGTTTTGAAGATTGGCCGACATTTTCATAGTTTGAATATATCTTACGACCAAATGCAACTGTATTATAATATATACAGTTTCCATTGTCTAAGCGTATAACGAAGAGAGGAATTATACTGAAACAAAACACATTTGACGGTCCTCCATTGCAGACGGCGGACAAAAGCTTTAGTGGCACACATCAATAGTCATTTTGGCAAGACTTAAACACGCCAATAAGTGAGTCTCTTATTTTGGAAGTATTATAATGCTTTCTGTTACCAAGAAACTTATTTTGTCGTTTTCTTATCAAACTAAAACGTTTTCTTTTTTTCGAGATACAAATAGGGTGATGGAAAGCCACGTAATCAATGTACATAACAGAGCCGTATATGGCTCTGGTACATAATGAGACATAGCGCCACCTATTTTTCGCGTATTGAAGCGGGCGCAATCCTACAGTAGCTCTCAATGGAAACACTATACACAGTCGATCTTTGTGGATGAACAGTGGCTTATGTAATTTCTTGACGAAGAACATGGCATGTAATTGCCGCATCCCTTATGCATGGAGCCGTTTGTTGGAGGAGACGTATATCCCGCCCACCCCTCCCCCTCCCTTGCCTACGGCCCTACTCAGGCTTATATGATTCACTCATTGTTGTGGCTTTTGTATACATTGAATTAGCACCCACGTGTCATTGTTCGTTTTAGATTACTAAGTTTTCCAGCAATAGATTAAGATTCTGATCTTTCTGACGATACCATACTACATTTTATGTTATCGGCTAGTATCCGACGGTTGTTTTTCAACATGACTAGCGAATGTTTGTCCATTTACCTAGGGAGGGGTGGGTGGCGGATGTTTGCGTACGCAAAAATAAACCATTGCTTCAGTTCTGCTTCTTGAACACCAATCGGAGTCGTCAACTTAAGATGATATCTCTATTGGCAACCTTATGGCTCCACCGAGCATTACATAGACACACAATACGAGCCGCATTGTTATTCAGCCTTACCCATGTATAGACGAAGAAAGCTGTGGAACCACTGGTATTTATATTCTCAGTACTCACTAACTACTGATATATTTATGACGGGATTGTTTCAGCTCCTTCGAAAAGGTATACAGTTAACGCAGCTGAACAAATTCGGCTGGTGTGCACAGCGCTGAACGAACGCCAGAATTGCATCGCTTCAGGGTCGAAGAAGGGGAGGCCGGGCCGGGAGAGGGATTTTAACCTACTTGGCCTGCCGAT
>KN896057.1:4672-15871 GCA_000934455.1 Apostichopus parvimensis
AACATATGCTCATACTGTCAGTACAAAGGAACAGGTCAATAAAAAGACAATAGGTGTTTTCACACCTTGATGGACTTTTTTCTTTACATGAATGTTAGAATTAGTCACAAAATTCAGTAAATATACTTCTTACTTCAAGAAATACTTTTACCAGTGTGAATAATTTCTTGATCAGAAATTCATAGGTCCCATGAACTGTTATCGTTTTTAAAGATAAGGTCCTACCCCGGCATAACAGGGAGCAACAGGGCCCTCCTACAGCAATAGATGTGTGTCTAGAAGAAGAGTCCACATTTCCCCGAGCCCAACCATGGTTTGAGCTTGGATGAGCAACTTTTGATATTAGGCGCCTCTGGACACCCTGATATGACACTATGCTATCTTAATACTAAGTTGGTGGGTCCGACATCAGGTTAAAGAAAAAGGCCCATCTGGATATCTAGATGAATAAGCAATGGGCCCTAAGGAGTAAATGGGGCCTGTTTCATTTACTGAATGCACACTTAACGTCAATACTTGCCACTTTGGGTGTTTATTTTTCTTGTCAACTTTGGGTCCGGGCCCTGGGTGGTCGCCCTGGCCTAGTAACAACGCAGATGAAGTCCTTGTCACATTGAACTTAACTACAGCACCTTTTTTAATGTGTAAAACTTGTCTCTCATGTATACCTTCAAAGATCCTTACATACATTGAGAGGATATTAAACTTTAATTCTGTGAACGTTGTTCCCTAATTTGCATCTGTCATTTATTTGAACTCAGCCTTGTCAAGTGACTGGTATTATCTCACACTAGCTAGCTAGCGAGTCAATTCTCAAATTAGATATCTGTTGAGATCGTAGATTTCTCTACTACAAGTTTAAAACCCTAGCATATTTCCCACAAGCTTTGCCCATCTCTATAACTAACTTCGCTAAGACACTCTTCTGCAAGAATGCCTCAATGCAATTCTGCTGCTTTGGTTTCCCTCGTGAATTGTTGATGTTTTCACAAACAAACGTCATTAATAAGATAACTGTATGACATAACAGATGATTACACAACACTTCCCCCCCCCCCCACCCCCACCCCCCACCCCCTCAATAAATGGGAAAATTAGACCCCAGTTCATTACATAACATCAAAAAAACAAGTTATTAAGGTGGGAGTCTGATTAAGGTGTTATCTGTTTTGAATAACTTCCTAGAAACTTTAAGTCTTCCCAATCCCATTAGGACAATAGCTGTTTACTTCTTACCACCCTTAGTAGTGTTTTCCTTTTCTAGACTAATTTGCTGACATGTTAATTGAATTATTATATAAACACTAGAGTGGTGACATCATCAGTTCAGATATTTTTACAAAAGTTACCAAATTTCTGTGAATTTCCTATATAATACCTAGACTAGGAATTTCAAAGAATGAAGGTGAAAAAACACAGGCCCATCCATCTTGAGAATATTTCACTGGCATGTTAAACAACTTTCTTTTTTTTCTTTGGCACAGTCACTTGTGACAATTTTCCCCTGCTGGAAGGTAGAGTATATTTTTTCATTATTGCCAAAATCAACAGATGTAATAGTTTTGGTTTGATTGACCTATGACCTTTTGACTATTCCCATTTGACCGAACCCTTTTATCTAATAGAAACACAAGATATTCAACATATGCTCATACTGTCAGTACAAAGGAACAGGTCAATAAAAAGACAATAGGTGTTTTCACACCTTGATGGACTTTTTTCTTTACATGAATGTCCCTTTCATGTGGTAATGCAGAGGATTAATGTCTTTACATCTGTTAAAGCAAAATTGTTAGCTTGACACAGCTGAATATAGTTGGCCAGTCTTTTCTGTCCAAAGTTTAAAAAGAACTTAACAAACTTTGTCCACAACACAATAATCAGAAACATCCTGTTCGTTTTCTTTCTCCCGTGGGATGTTAATTACTGAAATAACTACTCACTAAAATTGGCTCTGACAAAACTAATCACATCGAGACTGAACCAAATGGACTTTGACGAGAGTTAAAATACTCGAAGACAATCGAAACATTAACGCTTTTACTTTCTTTCTCGAGAAAGGTAACTCAATCAATGTTTCATAAAAAGAAAACAACATCTGAGCGAGCTATGCTTTTGTTGGAAATTAAATTTGGCTTTTTGACACTGAATGCAATACTTGTCACTTATTGCAGCTTTGTTAACTTAAAGCAAAGGTTAGCAATCTCAGAAACCAATTTCAAGTAGTTTAATGTTAGTCTGGCTTCCCTTGCCTTCATCCAGAAATGTTTGGATATAAAATAAATTTCAGGATCTCCCTACTTCAACAGAACAAAAAAAAAGAGAAGAAGACGAAAGGGGAAAAAAGGGTATGCCGTCCGCATCAAGGGCAAATTTACCCTGTAAAACGCAAAATACTGCCTCGGGCATTTTGTTAAATTCGATTAGTTGTTTTGAAGTGGGTTAAAACACTTCCCGGTGCCCCATATTTTCTTCAAAGCAAGGACATTTGATAATGCGATAAAATATTCTAAAACAGATCCTTTTTTCACTGATTTTTGTTTTTTTATTTTTGTACTATTTACTGTTTGCCTAATACGACTCTGCAGGGAGATATTGACCTGCGAGTAAAATGTTCCAGATGAGAGAGAGAGAGAGAGACCATCGAAGCAGACTAAATCACGCTCAAAGTGAAGAGAAGTAGAAAGATATGCGAGCGGTGATGCAGGTGTGAGGAGGAGAAAGTGATGACCTATGAGAGATGAGAAGTATCATACCTGATGTCTTAACTTTGGGGACTGGTTTCGCTGTAAAAAGTTTTGAACAAGAAAGGAGTTTTCATTAATTTACCGCAGACAGGATTCAAATTTCATCATGAACACACACACACACAAAGCAACAACTTTCAACCAAAAAAATTGAGAGTGTTGTATCACTAGGGTCGGTCAAGGCTGAATCTTCAAAAGAATGGCATTTTGAGAATAAATCAATGATGGCCTCAAAATTATACTCCTTAATTAGCACTTTTCTTAGATGGTGTGTAATAAATTGTGCAACAACTCATCCAGTTTCTTTCTTCTAAACCATTTTAACTTGTGTGTTGAGAGATTCACACGTCACAGAAAATTCCTGTGATAAAAATACACCACTGTATATGATGCCTTAGAAAAATCAAAATGCGTTTACTCTTAATGACAAGTGGAAAGTTCCAAAAATAACTTACTTTTCTTATTTTTGTCTTTTGTCACCACAACCATGGAGAGTGCTGACCCCGCAGGATTGGAGTCCCCCAGGGTGGGGAGCCTGGAGACGGTCAGTGACCTGAAGGATGTCTTTATGGACGACTTGTCCTTCTTACCACCGGACTCTGGCCAATATTCAACCTGAAGCTCCACCAGTTCTGCAGGACTTGAAATAACAGGCGAGCTACTGTAAATAAATTCCAGAAGATGGGAGTAAATGTTAATTAACCAAATTCAAAAGAAGACTATAAAAACCAATACCTTCTCCCAGTATGGCAATAGGACAGACCACGAGTCCTGTTTCTGTTCCTTTCTTCTTTTTTATTGCATCGGGAGGGGGAGGGGGAGGGGGAGGGGGTGAGGGTTGTCTAATACTTGGAATGTTCCTGAACTGAAAACACGACGATATCATCAACTCCTGTATTCAGACCTTGTTAATATTGATTGACGATTCCTGTATGGACTGTGATACCTCTATCGTGAATGTTGTTTTAGATTAAATATTTTAAATAGTAGGCTTCTGACCTGAAAAAATCTGTAATAGATTTTATACATGATTATTTGTTGATTTCTGTTGATTATTCTTGACATACCAGATAAGCTGATTATGGTGCTGTGTGGTTGACTTGTTTTTTCAAACATTTTGATATGTGCATAGTCTGTACATAACATAAATAGTGATTTCTTGAAGACTAACATTTTTTTTGCACGAATTATCTAATAAAACATGTGAGTAGTAACACAATGGGTAAAACTACCAAAAGTTTGCCAAGACACACTAATAACGATCATTTTTTAAAAATAATTTATTCCTCACTTCCTTCTCTGCTTTTCTTATAATTTCGTTGCCATACAATTTTGCCAGGATCTTCTGAAGATATGCAATAAAATGTTTTTTCTATTTAACCGCAGTTAAGTAAAAATAGGTGAGGAACTCTGAACACCAGAGAATGCTTACTTTTGAGAGCTAGGCATTGATCCAATACTTGGGCTTGGTGGGGGTGTTGTTGCCCCATCCCTCTCCTTGTTGGATGTGGGTGGGCTTGATGAAAACATATTTGCACTATTGTCCTCTCCGTCTGTAAGGAAATTATAAAAATGGGGTTGAAACAAGTAGACAAAACTAGTGTAGCATGAAAGGCCAAAGAGGAAGATGCATAATAATTTGATAAGCTTAGGTTCCAATTTGCATTACCTCTTATGTGTTAGGCTACCAGCTATGTTAGGAAACCAGCTAGAAGTTTGCAATGTTGTGTAGCCTGCGACTCTAATGGATCTATTGACTCTGTTTCATTTGCTTTGCAAATTAAAGTACAAACCTTGAGAACGGCTGTTACTTTGCAAGAGAAATATCAACAACAGCATTAAGCCTAGGTCAACAACAAATTTTACATTATAGTTTAACAGACCTATAGTGCCACCACTGTGACAGTCAGTTTACTGTTCTATACAAATGCTGTTTATTAGCTTTGTCTTGCCTCAAATGCTTCAAGTATCTGCTGTTAGCCAACATCATCTGAAAATAACCATTTTATTCCAAAGGTTCATGCATAGGATAGACCACTAAACGTTAGCTACCACATGCCTTTGGATACCTTGTAGGCCATTAGGTCTACGTTTGTGTTGACTATTAAAGAAACTCACCTGTTGATGTGTACAAAGCTAATGCTGCTTCAGCTGGTCCTATTCTGACATACTGAAACAAATATAAAAAAAAATCAATTAATTAATTAATTAAGCAGTCAATCAATCAACCAATCATATCATGAATCAATTCGTTAGACAGTAGAAGAGCATGATGTTATTGTAACTCTGCCCAAGATTTACATTTCTAGGATAGAGTCAAGCTCTGTTATTCATGCCAGTATTTGTTGATAGGGTGGTAAATCGTCTCTGCTACTTTTG
The DNA here is from genome assembly GCA_000934455.1 of Apostichopus parvimensis. Taxonomy (NCBI): domain Eukaryota; kingdom Metazoa; phylum Echinodermata; class Holothuroidea; order Aspidochirotida; family Stichopodidae; genus Apostichopus; species Apostichopus parvimensis. The sequence goes on from KN896057.1 coordinate 9,799, forward strand.
GTGTATAATGTGTTCACAGAACTTGAGACATTGTAATCAGATCTTTAGGGCAATGCTAATCAGGGTGAATTTAAGAAAATTTTGTTCTAAACATCAGATGTTGGGGGGGGGGCGGGGGAGAAGAAGGAAGGATGGAGGGTGGGGTGGAGATTGGGTGTAATGTTGCCCAAGTAACAAATAAGGTTACTAACACATGTTTCTTTGGCCCAAGTTTACTTGAATTCTCAGACTATGATATCCAAGTTTTCTAACCATCAGAAATTGGATGAAGATAGCTTCCTGAAACATGAAACATCTATTTGGAAATCCTTACAAACCCACTTGTAATCAACTCTTTCCTCCCTTTTTGTTTCAAAACCAGTCATTCGATAAACCAAGCCACAAACGACAACAGGTATGATAGCCCTGCACTTTTGCCAACTGTGTGTCTCCAAGAAAGTCTCTAACAAGGATGACAGACCACTGGCTTTAACCTCCTGTTCATTTTGGAGGTTGGAAGGGTGGGAGGGGGGAGAGAGGAGGGGGGGGGAGGAAATGCACAGATAAAACAACTGCTTACATTTATAAATGGGATGAATCTTTGGTTTGAATCCTGTTCTTTGTTACTCTGTCGCCTGGTAACCATAACTTCTCCTACTGGCAAGTGAAGGCAAGTACTGGCTCTGGCTAGATAGTGTTCTAATCGGTTCACAACCTCTACTGCATCTGAAATGGCAATAACACCGATGTGGTGAAATGAGAGCCGACATATACTGCCATAGTTTTATCTTAATATATTCTGTATAAATAATTATATGAAATCTTAGTATTTCATTCTTACAGAAGTTTAGTGTTTCATTATTTAGAGCTTTCAAGTGCTGTCTCGATGACAAATTCCTCTGTAAGGGTGCTATAATTATATCATTTTACCCAGACAGTTGGAATTTAATATGGCTTTCAGACTAATCACTAGATGACAATATTATCGGCAAAGAGTTAATAGTTGCACAATTTCTTAAGGAAATGATATTTTGTGGCACCAGTAAAACAGACTGATAACTTATCTTCTTCTCATGTGCTCTTTACCATAGGAAATGGAATGTATTAATAAACACAACCAGCCGTCTTCAAGTTAAAAAACAAATCAAAATTTATAGCCTTACAGTTTTAGGAGTTACCAAGTACAAGACTAAGGATAAAAAGCACCATACCAAATGGAATATTCATGGATATGTTTTATGATACTGCAAAGATATTTCACAAGCATGTTTTTATACAGGCATCTCTACAACTTTTCTCCATCTTCTAGCAATTTTTGAGCAGGAAATAATTTATTTTGCAATTACAATGCTTGCTTGCATTCTCATTAAGGCTGGTGAAATTGGTTTGATTCTCGCCTGACAAAGCAGATGCACACCCAATATTCACTGGTCTGCTTGAAAAGGTCACTAAAGGTCACTTCAGTACAGTGAGGGACAGATGACACCGCACGGATTAAAACTCAATTATCCTTCTCTCACCTCTTCTCTCTAGCCAATACATCTTTTTTTTTTCATGCACAAAAAAAAAAAAAAAAATTATACAATGAATGTTCTAATGAATATGCAGGAATATGACAACCAATAAAAACCATTATACAACACCTAATTATATTCTGGCCATTTGATTGGTCAATTGCTCGTCGATTGCATGCAAAATCCACTCTATTGCACTCTATGAAATAGAACCATGGGTTATACTTTTTTGATAGCACTTTTTTCAATGGTAAGAGAGCAGAGAAACCTGTCTGTTCAAAACAATCTGTTGCATGAGTGCATTTTACATCCAATTATATCCAAATTTGAAGGTGTTGTATAAAACAAATAATGAATGGTTTCCATTCGTGCAATAGTGCAAATATTTCATTCGTTGAAAGATGTAATTTGTTCCATTCAACTCGGCTGCGCCTCATTGAATGGAACATTCCATCTTTCAACTCATGAAATATTTGCACTATTGCACTCATAACCATTCATTATGTGTATATTAATGAATATGCATGATATATCATCAATGAACATTTTAATGTCTATGCAGGGAGCTCTCAGACACCTCAGGTTACATGACTCACTCATTAAAGTCATTACTCTCTACTACCTTTCCGGATTAACAGATTTTTAAAACAAACTCTCTTTAATTAACATCCCAGTGAGATCCAGTTGCCAACATGTTTATGTCATAAAATGACCTTGAGCAGCCAGAAGCGTTAACTCCAGGGATTAAATAAACAATATCACATATCCTGAAGTAATTAATTTCAAGACAACTAACTAACTGTGATGTTTTATACAATATGTGTTAGAGCTATGCATGCTTAACATGTGTCTAGACTTTGCATTCAACCTCTCCTGTTCACACCTAAACTCTCTTGAAACTGTTGTTGCTTTTCAGAGCAACGGTTAACGTTAAAACAACACAGCGACTATAAAGTGGTGTTAAAACAATCATTGTTAGATAGTAGTGAATATGTGGAGAAAGACTGCCATAAATAGAAGGTTATTGGTATTTTACCCCAAACTTAAGGATGCTAATAATTTGCTAAAGATTGCCAAACATACTATGTGGAAGGGGTATCGTTGATTTTCCTCATTATCTAAGTCACTGGGGAGTAGGAATGCTACCAGGGTGGCAGAAAAATAACTGTCACAGTTTGAGCATGAATCACCAAAATTGAGAGCAATTATGATGACTTTTCCAGGACTTACTTTATGCCAGTATGTGAGCTATCTAAGATTAATTAGGGATATCATGTTAAGCAGATAATACAGAGCTGTAAAACAATGCTTAAGATATGTGTGTTTTATGTCTTTGAAACCCTTGCAACCATTTGAGCAAATCCATCCATGTTTGCTTCAATATATGGTCTCCTTAAAAGCAGCTAATTAGCCCCTTCAGAGTATCTGCTATATTCCAACAGCGAGCACTAATAGCTATGTTTACAAAATGTTTTTGTTAATGATTGAGACTGGCCATCCTTTGATGTTTTCCGGCTGCTTAGGTAAAACTTTAATCGGTAATTAATCACTTACTTCATTGGGGCTTTCATAAATTAGTTCCGATAATTGCTTCATCCTATTGTCACATGCTAGCTCAACTGAACATTGAGTAAACAAACTAGGTTTTACTGCAACATTTCTGAGTTGGCTGTGGTGGGTTGCAATGGACACTTAAACAGTTTTTAACAAAAGCGACAACACTTTAAATGCTGTACTTTAAACCAGCAAGTTGAATTGGAAGAGTATTCTCTCTTCATCAAATATTCAGCACAAACTATAATATTTGTGGTTGCATTTAAAAAAATAAAGGAATGTTTAAGTTCATTAGGAAATTTTCTGCTTTCAAAGTTATATCAACTATGAACCAAAGCCTACCACAGGTTCATAAACCTAATCTATTTTTATGTATAAACTGTATTTTTATGTATAAACTGTATTTTTATGTACAAACTTTTATGTCAAAAACTGGAACTGTAGTTTTACCATCACTAACTGTTGAAGTTAATTACTGGTTAATTGCATATTTGTAAGTGAGAAGATTAATCAAATTTGTATGGAAATTAGCGCAAGTAACTTGAATGAATCTTGTGGAAAGTAGGCGATGGTTAGCAATCACAAACAGAAGCTGACCTCACTGACTGTGACCTTTCACAAGAAGCATTCCAGAAATTTAGCCAATTTTAAAGTGAATGTCTTGATCACTTAAATAACTCAAGAAAGTTTACTTGCACACAAAATTTGTCTTGTTTGATGGACTATATAACATGCTACTGTAACTAACATGTGAAATGCAACTATATCCACCTAAGAGCCGCATGTTCACTTGAAAGTGAAGAGTTTGACAAACGGAAGAAAGTAAAATCAAATTGCTTTCAAGATAAGAATGAAAGCAGCCAACATGATTAATCTTAAGTAAGGTGAAAACCACTTCAAAGAGAAAGCAATGACAGCAGTTGATAATTAAACCGAGTACCTGGCAATTCTTTCTCAGCCTTCTCAACAATTTCCTTCCAAGTGGCATCCATAAAAAGAGAATTGTACTTAAAATCAACAGATGACAAGTACTTGGCCAATGAGTTGCTACATCCTATTGAAGAGAAAACAGAGAAAGAAATGGATTTAATTATTTTTCTTTAAATCATAGAAGGAAGAGGTATCTACATCTTAAAGCAGCTTTCTTGACTTGATTTATGGGGATTCTGAAATCTGTTAAAACTGATAATTTTCTGTTTCAAACAATAAACACTGAATGAAAATTTGTAATTCTAATTCTGAGCTGCGGTCTCCAGCTTAAATTTTATCGAAAGGGAAAGAATTCTTTTCTCTACAAAATGATAATGAACTTAGCTTCAGCTGACTAAGCTATATTTAAAGACATTTAGGGTGAAGTATGAAGTGACATTAATATCATTTTTTGTTATCTTGTGGTTAACCTGACCGATCAACTTTTCTCTCCACCAATTTAAACTGCAAAAAAATGAGCAATTTGATTTCTGTATGCGACTACTGAAAATAGTTAGCATCGAATGAAATAAATTGTTTAGTTCATACATAGCATGTTTTAAACTAAAGAAACATTTCTCAAGAATTTAAACGCATACTGTGATATAAGTAAAAGCAATTTGCAATTTATTTTCTGATCAGAACATTTGGGTAATGGCAAAAGCTATGTTACTTAGTACATAACCAACTGCCTAGGTATCAGGATGGTATTCCACATTTTTTATACTTTTCGTATATAATATCAATGGATTTTGAGCATCATATGAAAGTTTTACAAGGCACCACAAATCTCCATCTTGAATTACTTTAAAGGGAAAAGGAAAAAGGGACATTTGTAACAAAACCGAATATGTTGCTTTCGTTCATTTGAAGATATCTAGGACGGAGTGAGTAACATTCACATTGTCTTCTTTTCCCCTCCAAATTCCAGGAAAGAAAAACTGACACTTTTAGTCGTTTACCTTTCCAGCTTGACAGGAGAGGAACAATTGATACCGAAAGTGTTTAATTACAACGAGCATGTCATTAGTCAAAACAAACCTTTAGGGTAATAAGCTAACATGTGTCAAATCAACATAATTAACCGCATCACTTGATAATTTAGTTTATAATTTAAATTTCAAAAGATCACATCAAAATGAAAACTAATATCCCAAAGATATGTATGAAAGGTGAAATATTATCAGGTTTAAAATGTCCATCAAAGTAAACAGTCCAAACTAATATTCAGAGTACTTTGTCCAGCGTGAAGTTTGTTTACGCAAAGAAAACAAATGCTAGCTAGGTAATCTCTCGACAGCCATTTACTGAGGTCAGAAAAGACAACACCTAGGCATAAAGTTAAAACATTTTTTAGCATTTAATTTTTGATTTCAGTCATTTTTTTCAACTTCACTTCATTTTTTAACAAGGAATGAATCAAACTTTGTTTTGAAATATTCCACTTTCTTAAGATATCCTTTGAATGCTTGCTGATACTGAATAATAAGTTGTTGTGAAATGGTTGCTGGCAGATTTGTGGGAGCTAGCTGTATTACTTCATGACTCACAATTGAATGTTGATCAGCTGGCAAAAAAACATGAAGATTGTCAAGTTGTAAGAGTTGCAATCATATTTATCAGCAATATTCAAGGGAAGCTGGCCAAAATTTTACATAATAGTGCAAATCACTTATGCAATTTGGAAACCTTCTTTAATGTTTTAGTGCCATTGATTTTACAGCTAAGCTACAGCTAAGCTACAGCTAAGCTACAGCTAAGCTAAGCTAAGCAGGGATCATACTACTTTATAAATCATACTATGAAGTGCAGAAACTCTTACACCATCGTAGGTGGTAAATGCTCCTCTGATATAACTGTAACAAATATTAAGACATTAAGACATTCATCAAGTTAGTGAATAATCAACATCAAATCCAATTCACCTGTTGGAATATAAGAAAGACATTCATCAAATCAGTGATTAAATCAACATCAAATCAAATTTACCTGTTGGAATATAAAAAAATTTAACATAACTCTGCCACTCTGGCGATTTGTTGGAGAATTCTACAACG
>KN896063.1:0-10232 GCA_000934455.1 Apostichopus parvimensis
GTAGTGGCATGCTGTTACAAGTTTTCGACATGCTGATGTTGAATTTGACATGTTGATAGACGCAATGACATACTGTTTTTTGTTTCGACATGTCAATATGGAATTGTAACATGCTGATATCGAATTGTAACATGTTGATATCGAATTGGACACTTCACTTTCTTTTTCGACATTTATGGAACGTTTGGCTCTCCGTAGTAAAATGTTATTCAGATCTTTTGTATTATGGAATACAAAGAAGGGCAACATTTTTTATTGGGAAGTCCTGATAAATGTAATCGCAATTGTAGGCTGTGTTTGACTTCCTATCACAATAACGTTATGCAGTACTCCCAGAATGTCAAATTGTGTATGATTCCATCTTCGTTGATTCAAACGTAATGCCATCATCGTCAGTCTGCACTGTAGATTATTGCAGTGATGGTGCTCTGAAATGCATTAAATTTTCTAACAATAAAAAACCATGTTGTTTGAATCATGCATTCTTTACATTCTGTCACTAAATCCTCCAGTCGTTATGAAGTTGTTAAAACAATTGCATTGCAATTTACTCAAAGGATTGGGGTACTCCTCTCTTGCTTCGGTCTTGATGTTAATTAGGAAAGCAATGTGTGACATCACCCGGTATGGTACTCTTACGGTCTGTGACATATGGAACAACCGAATATAAGTAGAATGTCAGTTTATCGTTGTATTCAATGTCGTAATGTGTCGCCCTTTCGGCTTCCATTTTATATCACAACACATGGTTGTAATTGTTTATGCAAGTTGGTTTAGACATTTCTTCAACCGTCAGTAGATGATGTGTTGCTTTGTTATGTCCGACCCCCGACACGGTTTAATCTCTGTTCCATTCAACTGAGACCATACTACACAGACCAAATATGTTTGGTTTGGCAGATATAATTATAGTTCTCCACCGCGGTCATACACAGAAAAACACAGGAAGAACTCTATAATAAATCACTCGGTGTGAAAATTGATACAAAAGTGAGTGGAACACACATTGTCCATGTGCCTTTAAAGGTTTGTAGGATGGTAAAAATGCTCATTTGGGATTAGTGTTAGTAGTTTAGACCTCAATGAATCTTGTTCGTACTAAGATGCTTCCTTTATCATAGGATCATCTCCTCTTTTGGGGTACAATAACTTCAAAACCAATTTGCAAGGAAACCATTTTTGTGACATGTTTTTCAGTGTGTTTAAGCCTACGCATTGTTTTAAATGTTCTGGAGAGTTGCTCCTTTCTTCGTTTATACGCACCTATTAATGACATTGTATCATCAACTTTTTTTGTTGTAGAGAATGTGACAACTCTTTACCCCTTGGTAATCATAGCGTACGTGCTGGTTTAACTATGTGCAATAAAGATCCCTGTACCAGTCCACACCCCAACTCCCACCCCCACCCTAAAATATTTTCATGTCAGGTGGCATCTGCTGATGCTATTCCCATGATGTTTATTCATAATGGATTCCTATTACTTTAATAGGGAATCTGATAATAATGTGGAAAGGTTCAAAGAAGTCAACCAGATAATTTTAGTCCAAGATGCCTCTAAGAATATAAATATCCAATTTTCATGTTGTAGTAGTAATGTGATTCTTGATTCATTTACAATCTGTAATATCAGTATTTCTAGATTTACAGGAATGATGAATGTTTGTTTATTATCACTTTGTTTGGTGGGGGAGGGATGGGGGGGGGAGGTTGGAGGGGTTCATTAGATGGTATGTTTTTTTTTACAACATCTACTAGTATTGTCAGGATTACAATTTTCTTAAGTGCCATATCTAGAAAACCAAAAACAGAACAAAAAATTCAGGAGAGAAGGGGAAAAAAAGGATAACCTTGAGATTGCTGTGAGTTGAGTAAGGAAGTCTCACCAAATTGTGATCTTGTTGTTGCCTTGTGGGATATTTTGTGGTACTATCTTTTCACTTGGGGAAGTATAGTTTATTTATGAATTATTAAAGATATGATACATAGTTTGTTTGAGATGATTGTATACAACAGTTTCATTGTTTCTCTTTGCACTTGGAAACTGAATATAAAAAAAACAGTTTCACCTTTCTTTCAACAATGTTTTGTAAATATATACCAGTCAAAATGTTTTATATTTCTCTATATTTAAAAATGTTTATCAAGGATCTTTAATAATCATTATATCCCGTAATCAATATTATTCCCTCTCCCTTATTCTCAGTTAGTTTCTAGTATATTGCATTGAATTTATTAGTTTAATTTCATATTTAATTGATAAATATATAGATATAAGCTGTCTCAATTAAGTTTTTTTTTTTAGTGCATCAATACTTCCCATGCACCATTTTTCATGTTTAATGTAATTGGTGGGACAAAAAAGTTAAAGATGTACATTTTTCTTACTAGTAATTTTTTCTTATGAACCAATGAGTGATATAAATTCATAAAATAAACGTTGCAATTTTCTTGGATCTATCGATAGGCTATCGTGATTTTTGTTGGAAAATGCATTAACTTGATTGAATTTTTTTTGTTGAATGTTTCTTTTCGTTCTTCTTGATGTTGAATGAGGTTCTTAGATCTCTCACGTTCCTCTTCAAAGTGGTGAGTTGTCTGTTCCTACAACTCTAGGTATGTCTATCTTGTAGCTTTATGCATGCTTCTACTCTTCTACTATCAAGTAATGCCAGCGGATTGTGTGCAGTACAAACTGTATTACAGTTGGGCTGAAAAGTATTTCCTTGCGGTATCTGTTCTTCATGATCAGGCTATATTCAAACCTCTTAATGTAAGCTTCTCTTTTAAGTGGGAGAAGATCCTTAGTACATCTTCTACATCAGTACCTAGCATGCATTTTTGTAATTGCTGTTGCAATGCAGCTGTATACATATCCCTGTGTAGGTTACTTTGGTCGCTACCAAGATGGAGATAATTTTTATTTTTAGTAGCTGTTGACAATAGCTTCAGTTCAGGTTCATAAGTGTATCTGATCTTAACCTAACCCTCTCTATATAAATCCAAGATATATAACAAAACTTAACGCCAATAAACCAATGTCTGTTAGATTAGTCATGGTTTTTATCAGGAATGTAAGCAGTGCAGTTTGCCTTTATGAATCAGTCCATTTCATGATCCAGAAATAAGCGACCTCAAAATCATGCAATTTGAAGTTATTAGTTTCATAGAATAGAAGTCTGTGGGGTAGATGAAAACTGTATGGATATAGTTTTTCGGATGAACATCATTATAGGCTTGGACAGCCTGCGTTCTGTTGTTAGAATTTGTTGATCACATTGAGAGAAGAAAGAATAATCAGTTACAAGTTTTGCAGATGCTTTTATATGCAAAATTAAATTTCCGGTTGATCATCCTATCAGGTCCGTAGCCAGGAATTATTAGTAGGAGGGACACCAATAATTTCAGCAGGGGACACCTAAATTATAGGAGGGATGCAATACTTGTATCCTGTGACTTGTGAACATTATTGTATACATGCTGGTGGCACAGATCAGTGGGGGTGGGGGAGTAGGGTGGGGAGGGTTGCACAGCAATCTGTATGGAGAGGACCACCCCCATGTTCCCCAGTCTAGCTACAGGCCTCTGTCTTATCCTCCCTGTTAGAGTTTCTCTGCTTTCTGTATTTATGTTTACTATGCAAACTGGATTAGCCACTCTTTATTTTCATTTGATCAGTTAAATATATTTAAGATCAGTTTATGCTTAATGAATATGGTTTGTGGTTTTATTGAAGTGTTGTGTAATTAAGGATTTAAAATTGAAATAAAGTTTAAGTTATCTTGAAATATGAGTTTGCTTCCTTTTGTCCTTTCGTTTTTCTCACAGCTTCATTGGTATGTGCATGAACCATGCTTCAAAGCTTGATTAGTATGGGCATGAACCACTATATCTGATGTGCTTCTGCGTAGGCTATAACACTCATGATGATGATGGTGGCCTGATGGGGTGTTGTTTACAGTAAAAGATCACGAACAAGTACCTTAAAATATCTTTGAGCAATGATATTAGAGAGCGCCCATGACACGCTCGTTTTAGAGTCGTATATAGAGCTCGTTTCAGCAGCTGGATAAGCATCCATGTCACATGTAAGGAGAATCCATACTAGTATCAATCAATGTCCATCACGACACCGTTTTGTAAGTTCATATTTCATAATCAACAATTACGCGACAACAGGTAGTAGGCCTATAGGCTAGCCACTCCACACAAAGTGAACACCATTTTATTCAATAAGTTTCTTATATATCTGTAGTATTCGTTTATGTACGTGATATTTTCCTTTCCTCTTTCCAACTTTAGGTACGGCAATCGGTACAGTACGACATGTATCACTTTTAGCCAATCACAGCGCTAAAGTATTTATAGCGCGTACCTTAAAGTTCACTTGACAACCAAAGCAGGAGCTCGCATAGAGCAATCTTGAGCGAAAGTCGACACTATAAGTATACTGTAGGCATTTGTCTGCCAATATGAAAACGATAAGTATACCAGATGTGTTTCGGGCAATGGTTTCGGGACAAACGTTTCCACATGCCTATTATCTGGACAGGTTATGCTACTTGACATGGTCAAACGCCCGTCTGCAGGAAACAATAATAGTACTTAGTAGCCTATGTCATAGGTCTTTGCAATTTGCCGGGCCTAAGTTAGCCTAGACCAAGATAAGCCTAATTTGTTAATGCGGTTACAGCTGCCCATTTGAACCAGCATTCCACAGAAAGAGCTTAACAGAAGGCAAGAACCGAGAGTGAGCCACACACATTAGTTGAAGTGAGTAGCAGCTGATTTCAGCATTTGTTAAATTAAGTTTCACTAGGCTATAGTATAGGCTTAGCCTGTAATACTAAGTAGTAAGCGTAGGTATATCATGATATAGGCTGGGCCTAACTACCGCAAGACACAGCGTGCCAAGAGACTTATATTGACACATACATGAGGCCTAACTTGATTTCTCGCGACTTTTTGAACTTGAAGATTTAACATAACATATATTTAGATGAGTGGTCCTCGCAACTAGTATTACAAGAACGCAGTAGCCTATAAAGTATAATGTATGTATAGTCAGTAGTATTGCGAAGTTCAGAACACTGCGAAGTTCTGACACCCCTAAGAAATACACGATTTCACCATGACAACCTACAGGAAAGAGCCAATTTCACCAAAAAGTACGAAGCTACAGTTATTTTCTCTCCAAAATGACCCGTGTGTAAGCGAGTTCTATTTGTTAATAAAAGGAAGTTATAGTTTTGGTGTGTTTAATGCTTAGGTGTCCATGCTACTATGTAGTCAACGTTCAGGCCTAGTCCGCATATACTAATCGACTTGGCCTACTTTTTGTCGTACAAAATCCGTGCCCTAAAACGTTTTATTGGCTTAGGCTAGCAAGGGTAATAGTTAGCCTACTAGTTTATACTAATGTGGCTAGAAAATCGATAAACCACGCCCTTGGATGTCATTCAAACACTGCGGTTACCTAAGATTAAAATTCAAGATTAGGCCTACCATATTTCCTTGGCCCGGAGGGGTGTAAATGGAGCGTTAACTACCTCGTCATTAAATATAATATGGATTTAAAGACGGGTTAGGCTACATACCAGATGAAGTCATATTTACTATCCAGTTAAGCCCAGCGTAAACTCTAGGCTACTAAATAAAAGTTTCATTCGGGACAAACTAAAACGAATGACAGCGAATGACCGAATGACAATTGACTTTGTACAGGGTTAATTATCATTCGCAAATGACAGCGAATGACATCGAATGACGGCGAATGACGACGAATGACGACGAAGGACGGTGGTGAGTGGAGATAGAATGATTAACGGAGTGGAGAAATGCGGTTATTGGTTTTCTGCGCAAAAATGATTTGAGGAAAATCGCATGTTACATGGTTAATTGCAGGGTTTTGGTGTAATTTATGGATAGAAACCACAGGGAAAGTTTTTGTGTGAGAATACGCTTGAGTGCTGTGCTTTTGACATTTACCTCTGTAGATTTATATAGAAAGATGCCCCCCCCCCCACGCCACTGTTACAGAGTAGCTCCATAACTGGTGCAAATTTTCTCCTTTTCCAGTCCCTTTTGCGCCCCCCCCCCCCCTAAAAAATTTTTTTTTCTTCTTCATAGAAATGTCCAATATAAGGACTCTTCCTGACATTTTTAGCCGTTTCAAGATAATAGTATTGTTAGTTTCTAACAATTAATATCGGAAAAATGATGTTAAATTTACTTTTTAAATCAGACTTACAATTTCGCTTACTATAAGGTGCGTTTGCATCTTGTCCGTACTTTACTAGATCTGTAAGCCACGCACTTCGCGTCCACTCGGTTTGCGTGGCTTTAATATACCAACGAAGTATGAACTGTGATATCCGGTTGAAGCAAATGTCTGTGCTGTCATTCACTGTCATTCGTTTTAGTCAACGCAATTTTTTAGTGTGTACAACATATTGTCATTCGTTATGTGTAACGCAATTGTCATTCGTTTTAGTAACACCCTTTCATTCTTTCTCCAAACATTTTCTACGGAAACAGTGGTTAATTAGTACGGTTTTGCCAACAATTATGAACTAGGCAATTTAATTTAACGTCACCCCGCTTCTGTTGTCTAATATATTTGCGCCAATTTATTGGTAATTAATAAATAAGATCGGGACAATTTTGTTTGCTGGGACAATGTGTTTCCGTTGAAACAGGCCGAAAATCCCGATTACTGGTAACCCTACCTATTATAACCAATATGTTACCTACTGCTTATCTATTAGCTACATGGGGAAGTTCGATCTAGGCCTTAATCATACATTTATTAACGTTAAGGTTAAAACAAAATTCAGCTCAGTGAAACCATGTAGAATTTCTAGTCAATCACACAAAATTATATCCATTAGCATTGAGCATCAGCAACTTTTGACAACTGTTTATTCGGTGTATCTATTCCGTAGGCATAACCTTTCCGCTACTGTACTTTTTATCTTCTTGAAAAACTACACAATGATGCCGGGCGTTGAACGGGCGGCATTTCAAAGTTCAAACTCAACTCAAGGATAACAGCATTGTTTGGGCTAGACTTTAGAGAATATATCAGACAAAAAGGTTTTAGACCTAGACCTATACATGAATCGTACAGTTACTTGAAACAGATTCCATTGATTGGAATTTCTACGCTTATTTGCATATTGTCTCGTTCTTTTGGATCACGTAAAATAGGATGGCATACGATATCTCCACGATGCTAAGATAAAAATATATGTGCAAATATGTCTATAACACGGTAAGCAATGTTACGGACCATGTTAGAAATGTCAAGGCTAATTCTTCAGGAACAAAACTGTGCTGCTGTGTATACACAAATAAGGTATCATAATATAATGTATCCTCAAAGAGAGTGGTCGTGCATATAAGGTAAAAACAAATTTCTATGGTTCCATATAAACAAATGTGTCTTTTCTGCTATTATGACACAGCCTTCTTGTTAATCCTTGGATGATGACAGGGAGTAAATTAGTTAGGTCAAAATTTCAAAGTTTTTAATAGAGAAGTTCAGTAAAATGTTGGCAAGACTTAACTATGTGGAGGAAGAAAAAGCAAAAGGAAAAGAAAAATTCATAGAAATCACCGACACACACCCTTACAATTACTTGTTGACACCTACCTCAACATTGCCCCCACCCCCAATGTTAATGTGTTGCCTAAGTGATGCCCCTCGGGCCCCTCGGTAATAATACTTACCCACCATATTTCAGTTCCGGTTGCAACAAGGGGCGGCGATGGTACCAGGTCGCACAATATCTCATATTCAGTATATTTTGGATGAGAAATGACAACAACAATATGTATTGCTTACTAATACAAAGTTTAATGAGAAAAAACCCGTAGATATCAACACATTGAATGATACATATTTATAAGAAGGTAGTGCCACAAGGTACCCCATTGGACATTAGAACCCTTTTCACTGCGCGCAGAAAATATGTAGTACTAGTATAGGAAATATATATAGTTATAATAGTACTGAGAAATATATAATACAGGAAGTATATAGTACAGGAAATATATAGTACTAGCTAATGATCAACCCATAAGACTCGTGACCCGTAAAATGCCATGACGTACGATATTGCAGATCATACTTGTTATAGTAGAAAATTAATCTAAAAGGGTCTATAGGCTGTCGACTAAACACATCACTTCAAGTTTTGTTTATACAGTGTCTTTGTCTACGGATTCTCTCCATTGGGAAAGCGTTAATATCCCTGGGAAATGGTTAAGGGTAATAGTTCTAATTTTTTTAAGGGGGAATGAATACTCCTATCCGAGTCAATCACAGGACTCCTTTTAGTGCCAAAATACAAAAAAAAAATTGCATATAAAAGCACATGAAACAATAATACATTATTATGATAAGGATCAGTGATTTGTGTTACATTATCACATCTAAGGCAGTCAATCGATTAGTATTCAGGCTTTTACTTGGATTTGCTAGCCATTGACCATTCTAAATAGATTCATTGACTTGACATGTGTCACATGATCAAACTGTATATCACGTGACTTTGGGCACATAAGTATTTCTATCAGGCCCGCAGCTAGCTATTAGAGGGGCACCATCAATTGTAGGAGGGCACCAGCAAGTGGAGGATGGGCACAATACTCGTGCCCTGTAACTGTTGAAGTCTTTGTACGTAAAAGGAGGGGGAAGGGGTTCAGCTGTCTACACGGGGAAGTGGGTTTCTCCCTGTATCCCAGCTTCGTCATGAGCCTATGAAACAGGTGAAAAGTAGGGGACGCTTCGCCGTGTGTTTTCAAACAAGTTAATGCCATATGGTTAATTGTACGCAGATTTCCACTTTAGCTATGAAAATGTATCCCATTTATCTGGTAAAAGTCAGGACAATTACGCTATGTATCGGTTTTCTTCCACGCTTGATACAGGAATCGTTGCTGGTAGAAATCCTTTCGAATAACCGTTTGATGACGAGTGATTTTGGTATTGTGAGTGAGGAGGCGTGAATGTAGGAGACTCAATTGTGCAGCATGGTAGTTTCCTTTTCCAATATGACACCACAGTAGGATGACGTAGGCAATACAATACGAATATCATAAATCCTTGCATAGAGTTGACTACCGTGAATAACCATTGGATCGGTCCGTTCAATACGTATATCAGACTAAGAAAGCCTAAGCTCCACGTTAGACCAGTTAATGTCATAATCGATAACGCATTTCTCGCTCTTTTCAAGTTTTGTCTCTTTTTAATTCTTTCCGATTTGTTCACTGCGTTTGATTTCAAGAGCTGGCGTATGACCAGTATAAATACGATGGTGTTGCTAAGGACGACGATCCCGACAGGGACCAAAACTCCAACTATTAAAGGCCATTGGTCAAGAAAACAGCTGAAAGTAAAACGGGAGAGATGTGGTTGAAAATTGCGGATATGCAAGACACAAAATAACTCGAAATGTGCGGTAATATGACCGACACGCAAGAAATAACATTGAATGGTGCACGTTAAAAATCTATAGGGCGCTTACCTGTTTGATCTGGTGTATGCCTCTCTACTAACCCCAATAGACACCCCAACTATAAGGAATGGTACACCTGTAACGTAAATAAAAAAAAGGTTATAATAAAATAAGTATACACGTGGGGCTAATTTAATTGACTACAGTAGCAATTTTATTTATTGTATAGTCTTGGATTTGTTTTGACCACTGTAAATTATACACAAAATTATGACGACAGAATATTGAAATGACTTTTTTAAATCTACAATCGTTAGATGCCATACTTGGACTTAGCCTTGCTATACCATTGGAGTATAAGATTGGCCCATATAAGTACGAAGACCACTTCTATGTTCGTTACACAGCATATCAAATTGAGTTGATTTATATGCTGGAACGTATCTTTGTTATGACTCACACCAGGGAGTTGTTATAAACTTTAACTCCCTGCTCACACTAACATGGATATGTCATTTCGGAATAGCATAATTGATTACTCACTGAGTGACTTTAACGCGGGGGGGGGGGGGGTGTAGCGAGGGATATAAGGTTATTCAATTGGGGTGGGGGAGAAAACAGAAGAATAACATTTCATCTCAAAACATGGGCAAAAAAAGAAAAGAAACATTAGCAGTGGCGTAGCCAGACTTTTCCATCTGGGGGGGGGCAAAGGGGGGGGGCGAAGGGTCTGATTGGTGGGGCAGACTAAGCTAGTACAAAAGACAT
>KN896063.1:11073-23569 GCA_000934455.1 Apostichopus parvimensis
AAGTGGGGGGCGAGCATTTCAACTGGGGGCTCCCCCCCCCCTGCCCCCCCGCTGGCTACGCCACTGAACATTAGTAACTATACAGTACCACTTACCACATGCAATGGCAGCTGCTTTATATATGAATCCTCTGATATGGGTGTTGAACACTTTCACAAAGAGAAGGTACATGTTGGCGCCCTCAACTCCCATCCAGGCAATTGAATTTAAAGCAAAGAAGTGGAATAGCGACGCGACCAGAATACAGGGAATTCCGGATACGGAATTAGTGTTAGCGATTGCCATGGCAACAAAGCTACAGTAGAGTCCAAGCAGAGCCACACATAGTCCAACTAAGATCTTACTTGGCTGGGGTGATCGTAGGTCTCTGAAAAATCATGAATAAAATAGAGAATGGTTATTCTCGACAGCCGGTCCGACGAGAGGGCCATCATGGTAGGTGGTGCAGTCTATGAGACAGGCTTTATTTGGGGGGGGGGGGGGGGAGGGACAAGGTAAAATAAGTAATAAAGCATTTCTCATTTTTATAACATACTTAAGGAAAAATGAATAGTGAAGAAAGGCATAGTGACATAACGCTCCCTGGGCCCTACCTGGGTCCCGATGATAATTCATGTACTGATTTACTCGTCAATAATAACCTATAGACGCGAGTTGGCAATGCCGTTGATGACCGCAAATTCTCACATTGTGCTTGTGTATTGACTAGGCTATTCTCTTTCCTGTAGAAAAGCGAAAGTATGATAAATACCGCTCACTGGATACTCAGTCTTTCCAATGTCAAATGTTGTTAATATTACAATGGTTACTTCATTTTTTCTGAGATGTACGGTTAACTTTATTTACTCACTTTTTCGACAAGTAAACTATGACAGTGATAATAAGCCCAACTGTTGACACAGTACATCCAGTAAAACTTAGAATCTCCAGAATCCTGGCTTGTGTTGGGTCAATGGTACCCTGGCCATAAATATCCTAAAGAGAAGAGTAAAACACATGGTAGTAATCCATTAAATAGCATTACACTACACTTTAATGTAGCGTACGTAATACGAAGTAATTTATGTTCGCATTAGCCTTATTTGCAGTGAGGTTTTTTGTGTTTACCTCTTCTAGCACTAGTAAATATTTGTACGTAACGATGATTACATTGTGGATTAATACAAAACGTTGTGTAAGTTAAAGAGAGAGAAAGATATAAAATGTTTCAGTCCTTTCGTTTCGATCGTACCAGAACCTGTATACTAGCGAAGGCAGAGTGATGTCTACTAGAGACATCATGTAGCTATAGCCTGCACAAATTTCCTATAGTGCTTGCGTTTTTCGTGTGAATTGTATAGGCCTAGTATCAAAGAAACTTTAGGTTGTGGATCGTGACCTACACCCCTGGTATTCAATCCTTTTTGTTTGGAGACCCCAACTTCCACCTTCATCACCTTCGCAAACCTCCAGTGGCAGATGTTGTGGCTTGGAGAAGGCGTCTATACGGGGCGGAGGTATCCGTATCCATGCACTTTGAGAAATTTTTATACGATAAAGGGGATGCTTATTTGCAAAATTGTGTTATATTTCGCAACGTTTGAAGTCATTTAGCATCAGCATGTATGTTCAATAGTTTCAGTCTTTTTCCCCACAAATACCGATAATTTCTTCTTCTTTCTTGGCGACCCCTCCAACATTTTTTGACAACCCCAAAAAGGATCGCGACGCCCACTTTCAATACCAAGGACCTGCACACAACCACACTTACCATCAGGACCGCGAAGTTAGTCAGATGATCACATTGACAGAGTATCTGGCCGTTACGTGTCCTTCCCTGGTACGTACATCCGTCTGATGACCAGTTACCATTACCGCCATCAGCGTCAAAGTCCCAGAATACACACACAGGGTTAAAAATCTTCCCATTTGTCTGTTTGAATATTGAATGAATTTGTTTAAACATATTAATATGTCGAACAATTTTGATACCCTTTATATTGCACAGTTCTGTAATTTATAAACAACAGTTCAAACAATTGAAACTTGAGTGAAATATTAAATTTTATAAGAAAATACATTCAATCATCCATTCTTACGTTCAGAAAGAACATATGGAGAGAAAAAAATTACAATTATGACGTCACCGTTGCTCAACTAACCCCGCCAGGCTCGGAACTCCAAAATCAAAGTAACGCATGGAATGCGAATGTTCAATATTGCTTTGCCTCACTCAGAAACTCGCCGAGTTGGCGTATGTCAAGTCACACGCATGGCTGCATTAGTAAAGAGCACAGTGTAAATAGAATACTCGGCGGGTCAAATCGTCTATTCCAACCTTTCAATTCAAATTATTCAAATATTGTATGTTTTGCATTTGACTCACCGTATATTTATTTCCATAGGATACACACCATTTAACGACGTCACTATGTCGAATAGAATCATAGTGTCTACAGTGTATTATACGGTCTATAAACTAGTAGGATGTGTTTTAGTATTTGATCTACATTGCAACCAATTGGATCAAAACTCTGAACGTTTATAAACCAGCGACCGATCAAACGCATTGCAACTAATTTAAATATCCATATTTAAGAAACTTCAGTCACCTATAGATAAAGCCTGACCAAGAAGAAAAGCCTTGATCCACTTTCCCCTGTCACCTTAAATGTGACTGATGTGATGGTAACAATAGTTATGTAAATCATGTCAATAGATGGATCAAATCTGGAACGAGACACCCAATTATCCTCGCTAGGAATATCATTAGGAAATGTTCTTCTTTGTGAAGGATATATGAGTACGAAATGAGTTTTTTTGTTCATGGAGAATGCACTTTCTATAGGAAATATCCTTGCAACATTATTACTACGATAATCAGGTGCACTGATATTCCAAGATGCTGAATAAGTTGAATAACCATGCACACATACCTCCAAGGGCATAAACCGTTGTTGCACGTATCCAGGCACGTACGATATATCTCGTCCTTTATTGGACAATGTCGCAGAGAGGACTCGTGTATTGATGGATCGCTCAAACTGCGTCTCGTTTTCATTCTCCATTTGCAGCCATCTTGATCCAAATAGAGTCGGTCTTCTATAAACCAAGAAGACTGCCCTCAGTGATTCCTGATCGGTTATCCTGTCACCGAAGTTATCCGGCAATTGCAAGAATGTTGAAGCACTGTCTATTTCTTTAACTTCGTCAGGAGAGGAGAATACCACCAGATCATCATCAGTCAAGTCATCAACAGTGGAAGTTGTAGAAGTCGCATTACTACTGCTGTCCGTTTCTTGCATGGCGGATGTGTCAGAGACGAATGATGCTACGCCAAAGGTATTCAAGTTACTCTGTGTAACATCCACGGCCTATGGACATTCAAGGCAATATATAGAAATTATCATTATTTCCATCTTTTTGCTTATCTATGCACGTATACATCTCTATATATATCTGGTCGTCATTACGTGAGTAAGGGGGCGGATCTCGTTTTCTAAAACAGGAGGAGGTGTGGCCCTGGGGTCGTTGAAGCCGACTCCCATTGTCTTACCGAAAGTAAAGAGAAAATATATTGTACGTGAAAGTGTGTATTCTGAAGCCTGTTTAAGATGTAAATTAGGTCTATAATAATGTCTATACGCGCAAGGCTAGTTTGCGCTCATAACAATTTTTTAATTTTTTGTTGGGTTGGAGAGGGTCGGGGGGGGGGGGTACCCACTTTTTTATTGTTTTATATTGGTATTCATTTATCTGAAACAACTTCATGGAATTTACATATAGTTGATAAAGCTGTATTATTGCATTATGCATGCTTGAACGTTCTGGTGGTATAATGAAGCCATCATGCAATTATCTCTATATTATCAGGGCAAACAACAGCTACCTTACAAAGTGTGGGATATCCTATGATAAGAGGCTAGCGTTAGATGTGTGGTTAGTTTATAAATGGAATAATGCAACAAAAAGACGAAAGTTGCATAATGCAGCTAAAACGATGCATCTAGAAATTATAATAAAAGTATAAAAAATGGCTGTTATCATTCCATTATTTGTTGTAAAACATTTAATATCAACATGCCAACATTATTCTGCATATTTGGGACCTATATATAGGAATACATTTGTGTTATATTCCTCTTTGTTCTAGGAATGCATATGTGCCATTATCCTCTTTGTTCTTACACTATTGGAAAGAGGATGATTCTGCTTTTATGCAAGCAAATTTGTTGAAGTTAGTTAGCCGAACATACAAAATATCTTCAGCGGATTGACGTACACAACCCTGGCCACCAATAAACAGAGAGGAAGGTTTTGCCGAAAAAATACTTTTGCATATCAATTATACTTAAAGTGGTCCAGAAGAAGTAACTTTTGGTCGTGGTTCGGTTTGTATTGAAAAACCGCATTTTCGCAAACTATGTTCGGCTCTCTGAAATCTAATTAGAGGTGTAAGATAAACATCAGAACATACGAAAACTCGAATTTTATACCTCCACAGCGATATTTGGAAGTTTCTTTGAGAACGAAGTATTGGCTGGCAGTTCCACTCTGATTAATTGTTGCTCAAGTGATCTCGTTATTCCACTCGCATTGTTGTTGGCTTGCATAAGAACGGACTCGTTGGCGCTCAAAACGTTGTTCACAATTTCTAGCACATTCTGAGTCGTCTGCCAAAGACAAAATAAAATGCATGTCGTCAGTGTAGTTTGATATGAAAGCAATCCTGGTCACCCCGGCTCCTTGACCTATTAATCATCGCACTATACGAACATGACTAAAACCGCAGTTCAAAGACAAAACCTAGTGTGGGGAGAATATTACTTCGGATATCTGGATTTTTTTTCTAGTCTGACATCTCAACTAGACAAAACCTTTGCTTGTGTTCTGTCCCTACGTCTGGGTGATAGGTCTGTGTCTTATTTATGTGTGTGCATATGTCCAAGTTGTATATCGCAGTGATATTTCGTATAGTCTTTATTGTGCCTTATAAATGTGTCTGAGTCATATTTGATAGTCCTTTGCATGTCTGAGTCTTATGTCTGAGTGATATGTCTTATTTCTATGTATACATATGTCCGAGTCGTATATCGCAGTGATATTTCGTAGTTCTTATTGTGCCTTATTGATATGTCTGAGTAATATTTGATAAGCCTATGCATGTCTGACTCTTATGTCTGAGTGATATGTCTTATTTCTATGTATACATATGTCCGAGTCGTATATCGCAGTGATATTTCGTAGTCCTTATTGTGCCTTATTGATGTGTCTGAGTCATATTTGACAGTTCTTTGCATATCTAAGTGCTATGTCTGAGTGACATATAAATGTAAGAGACTGACTTCGGTCAGCTTGCGGCTTTGATAAGCCAACGAGGCTTCTTCGCGAGTTCCTGCTTGCAGGAGGATCTAATATAGCCTACATACATACATATATATGTCTTATTTATATGTATACATATGTCCGAGTCGTATATCGCAGTGATATTTCGTATAGTCCTTATTGTACCTTATTGATGTGTCTGAGTCATATTTGATGACCCTAGTCATGTCTGACTCTTATGTCTGAGTGATTATGTCTAATTTCAATGTATGCATAATTGTCCGAGTCGTATATCGCAGTGATATTTCGTAGTCCTTATTGTGCCTTATTGATGTGTCTGAGTCATATTTGATAGTCCTTTGCATATCTAAGTGCTTTGTCCGAGTAATATATCTTATTTCTATTTATGCCTATACGTTGTGCCTGAGTGATATATCTTAGTCCTATTCATCTCCAGTGGTTTTTCTTTCGTCTGAGTGATATGTTTGGGTCCCGTCTCTGAGTGAGATATTTGAGACTTATATATCTACGTTCTGTGTTTGAACCTATAGGTATGAGACATCGTTAGTCTTGGATCAGTTTCTTACACATGTACGTCCATTCCTAATATCATGTGGTGTCTAAAGCCAAATCCTGACTGAGCGACCGTGCTGGATTGAACGGTGCGTATAATGATGGAGAGGAGAGAAGGTAAGCTAATTAATTTGACTTTTATCTGAAAGCTATATTAATCATATTTATAACGTACCATGCTGTAAATAAATGAAATAAAACTATATCGATAGATATATTTACTTAATCTGAAATTCTACTGAAAATAGGTGCCCTGAGATTAGAACACAATAGATTTTCAGGACAGGTCAAACTCCTCTGTACTTATTATCGGTTTCAAGATATATTCCTCATTAACATATCAAATTTTAGTTTGACATAGCTTTTAACTACTTCTGTACTTTGCAACGATGTTACCCGCATACCTATCGTACTTCGAATAAGTTCAGTATTGCAATTTTACCACCCTCCTACACACAGTGGCGTAACCAGACTTTACATCTGAGGGAGGGGGGAGGAGGGGAGCTGATGGGGGGGGGGGATTTCGAGCGGGGGAGGGGCAAGTTTCTCGCGCAACAAGGTCGTCATTTGAGGTACTTTTGAAACAATGGTAACATTACTGTTATGAATATTTCTTTACCCAAATTGAACAGTTTATTCCTGAGTTTCATCAGTTAAATTGTTGAAGGGAAATATATAAAAAATATTAACTTGATATGTTGTAGAGAGTCAAGCGCGTAGCCAGGTTTTCATCCTAAGGGGTTGGGGCGGATTCAATTTATTGACATGTCAACGAGAACCCTTTGCGCTATCTGCGTGGGGTCCATGGGGCGAAGGGCCTGGAAGCTATACGATATGATGGACTTTAGAGGCTCAGAACTTTCAATATTTTATCTAATCGGTCGCGGCTATAGCCATGTAAAATTATACTAAAATGTTCAAAATACTGCACATGATTAGCTTAACATTGATTCGTTGGGTAGAAATTATTCATGTTTAGGTAACAACTCACTCAAAGTAGAAGCTAATTCTAGGGTGGCATATAGTCAAACCCGTGGCACTGTGGCAGTGGCCAGTAATACAAAACAAACAATACGATGGTGTGACGGTGTGATACCAGTTTGAAGCAGGGTTGCCAGTCTTTCTGCAACACAACCGATCAAATTTAAATAATTTACCGGGAAAATCGAGTGAATAATGGCCAAAAACATTTTTGTTTTGTTTAGATTTCTGCCCCTGCATACGTAGCCTTATTTCGTAGGTTGCAATTCTTTTCTCGCATGGTCCCCCCTTCTCTCTTTATTTTTTCAGTAAAATGTGCTATATGCCGAATCAAATTTCGAATTTGGATAAACTTAAAAAAATTCAAAAATGTTATAGCGATGGATTTTTACAATTGAGTTCAGTTTTTCGTCTGAAGTTGTCATTTTGGTCTGGACTATTCTTTGAGTAGTACAATTTAATCTATCAAGCTATACGCTAAGCAAATTTTTTTTGAGGGGGTGGGGGGCACGACATTTGACTGGGGGCCTCCTGCCACCTGTTTTCCCCCACTGGTTACGCCACTGGTCCTACAGTAGACCCTACTACCCTTAGAGAGTTGCATACAGGGTAATCAATATTTTCAAAGAAGTCAAATGAAATATTGAGCAGCCTATTAAGCCTATGAACGGCATTGTAATGAGATTTTAAGAGTGGCAGAAATCTTCAGACTTCTGAAGTCTTGCGTGTTATGGTCTTACCTCCATATCGGTGACTTCTAGATCAACAATGTCTTGTAATACAGCGGCAGCTGTGTCTAGGTCACCAACTCCCAACATTGGCGCCATCATTTCAGTCATGGTAGCGTATATTTCGCTAGCAGACGCCACATTTTCTTTCGTTATAACTAAGGGCATCATAAGAAACAAAAATTAACGGTATTAAGGAAAGTAGTGACAAACTTTCTATTTTTAGAAACTTTTTGCGACGGTAGGTTTCCCTCCTCGCATTTGAAACTTTCAAGAAAACACGAAATGCCCTGGAGACATCTTCAACGATATATAACCACTTTTAACGTTTAGTCAGTTACCTTAAGAATATACTGTCCTGCCATTTATAAATTGTGAAATATGGAAATATCCTTGTTAGTGAACGGTTGCTCCCTTTAGGTCGCTACATTCCGTCCGACAAGTTTACCAACATTATATTCATGACATGACAAGTATCTACTTTTATTCACCAAATGAACGTAAAATGAATTAGAATATGACATACAGTGAGTCTTTAAAAATATAACATTAACTTTCACATGAACTTTTAACCTCACACAAAATTGTGGAAATTTTTTCCAGTGTCATGAAAATCTTAACCTGAGCACTATGCACATGCGCACGCATAATAATGAACATTGTGTCATGATTAAGTTCATGAATTGAATTGCAAGATGTCGGTTATTAGTGTATCATATCCAGTTTGCCTGATAAAAAAAGTAAACGTTCGATAGATCTACTGACACATTTATCATCCACGAAAGCCCTCCCGTGCCCCCCTCCCCCTAACCCCTCCTCCCACCGCCATCTCATTTCCGTAAACAAAGTTGCCCAATACCTATACGCTTAAGGCGAACTTACTTGGTCTACCACAATGGTCTCCTTGCCATTCAAGTGTGCATCTGAAAGAAATATAGGAGATTATTAGATTGAGCAGAATAACGCAATAGGTGTCCTCCCTAATATCTTTCAATATTGCATCTGAATTCGTTAATGTCATAACAAATGTTAAAGCTTCGTTCAGCAATGTTTTTATTCAGTGTCCGTCGATTATGCGTAAAAACGTACAAATTTGCTGATGCCAAAGAACAATGCATTCTCCATTCAGATATTGACGGAATATAAAAAACACAATGGGAAGTGGAGTAGTTAACAGTTGGCACGCGACATTGTTTGGTCATGGAGTATAGCTCCATGGTTTGTTTAAGGAATAAAAGAAAATATCCCGTTACAAGCATTTTTACAAGAAAGATGTTATAGACGAAAAGAAGCCATTAACATTTCACAATACTGTCATTCAAGTTTGCACGTGCCCACATGTCAACAACTGACTGTTGTATACAGGAACACAGCGATGTGTGTTGTCCAAAATCAAACATACTAGCGTCCGCAAAGGGTGGGTGGGTTTTAACAGCTTTTAGTTAGACGTACCAGTATTAGATTGCCAGTGACGTCACTGTTTTCTCCAACTTAATTTAACCTGCCATGAAAGTGAACACATACCTCTACGGCATTTTATTTCGTATGTGTTCAAGCAATGGTTACACTTGGGAATTTAATTGTAAACGAGGAATTAATTTTTATTTCTTGCGGAATCTTTCGGGCGATCTCCTGCAGTTGTGCTGATAAATACTGCTATAAATATCTCTGATCCTGCCTTATGAAATCGATGGAAATAAATTTCATATAAATTGCCTTACTTGCATTGCGATTTGAAGAAACTGTTTGCCAGACAACCTCCGCCGTTTGAACAAGAAAACGTCCCCGGGCACACCGCTAAAGTACAAAAATAAAAAGAGGTGATATGTATACATACCTTCGATACACATTATTAAATTAATGTAGAACACTAGATTTGTGACGAAGGTGGGAACATGATGCTTACTGATATATTCCACTGACCATGAACATGAAGTACGACGTAAGTTCGGGTAAATTATCTGCAGGTCAGTATTTAGTAAGCGATTTAGATTTTTTTAAACTTGAAATTCCTACATTCAGATAACGTTCCTAATATATGTCTTAAATAACATGAATTATCCTTACATTACATGCCATGCGCTGTTACTGCTTTTCATGACCAGAACAGTATAAGAAGTCTTCATAATTAAGTGTACAATATCTCCATGCACGTACCATCGACCGCTGTTGACTGTAAAGTCAGATCAGCGAAATTCAGCGTCCCATCATTTCGGAGGCTTGTTAAAGAAGAACTGATTGCGCTCTTTGTGGGCTGTTTTCCAAACGTGACAGCAAAAACACCGACGAGAGAACCCTCGATAAAAGGAGGAACGAATGAAGCATCTATGTAGGATGGCAGAAAGGTTGATAAATCTGCAAGCTGAAATATAATAACAAGGAAAACTAATATATGATGGTATCGACGATGACTATGACGACGCTGACTAAAGGATCTTTTGCAGCGACTTGTCTCAAAACCGAGTCGGTGTCATTTATTGTTGGTTAACCTGGAAATACGTATTGTTTGACATAGGCTATACGTTACCCACTGTAGTAACCAGGTAAACCATAATTATAAAATAATTAAAGACATAAGGTACGTCGTATAGTACACTATTTGCAGTTTATTTGTCGCTCACCTTGCTTAGTATATTTCCCTCTAAATCAAGGGATTCCTGGCTGGTAGGATCAAGATAGGGAGAAACATT
Organism: Apostichopus parvimensis; assembly: GCA_000934455.1. NCBI lineage: Eukaryota > Metazoa > Echinodermata > Holothuroidea > Aspidochirotida > Stichopodidae > Apostichopus > Apostichopus parvimensis. The sequence goes on from KN896063.1 coordinate 21,350, forward strand.
GAAGCTGTTTGGTGTATTGTAGGTCAATGTAACACGCTCTGTTGCAACCGCTGAGAAATGCAAATATGAAAAGAAATGAAGAAAAAAACGAGTTGTGTGTTCTGCTGCTTAATCTCGAGATTACAACATTCTGTCCGCGGATTATAGGCTGATTTTGCAATTTAGCATCTGGTGCACAGTCTGCGAGAGAAATCAAAACTGACTCACAAACCGTATATATAGACGTTGGAGCAGAGTGGGGATGTGCCCCTTTTCCACAGTACATAATGTGATAGTTGCACTTAAAAAAGTTGTAGTCGTCAGTTTTGAAATGAATGAAAATTAGCAGAGTGAAATAAGTGATGGTTCTATTAATAGTTCTGTTAGAACTACAAACCGTGACGTCACCTAATTAAATGGGTCATTTCATTATTTCATGTTTTGTTCACAATATCTTATATATAGGTTCATATATAATGATTGATTTTAAGTCTCCTTTATGATTTTATATAAAGCTGTCCATTTTCAGCCGATTCACACAGAGATTACAGTAACTACTGTAAATCTCAAACGTTTTGTACCACAGTAAATATTGGATTTTGCTGACAAATCTGATAAATCGGTAGCATGTGCTATTAGGTTTACAGTAAGAACTGCGGATATTTGTAATTTTAACAAATCCCAATAACTGGATTTGTTGGAATTACACATATCCTCAGTTCTTACTGTAATCTTAATATCACATGCTACCGAATTATAGCACGATCTAGTTTTTACTGTGGTACAAAACTTAAAGATTTACAGTAGTTACTGTGTTCTCTATGTGTATCGGGTGCATTTTACAAAAAGAGCCAGTTAATCCGTAATATGGACTATATTGATTAATTACCTCCTATTATTGCTCGCATAGTATGAAAATATGATCTTGTAGTAACCATTCCTCCAGTGGCCGGCTTTTAAAGCATGCAGGTAGACGCAAACGCACATGTCAAATGATTTCTATCATACTAAAAGGCAAAGCTAACGTGATTCGTCTGATAAGGTGGGGGATGGGGATCCGGGATAAACACCCGCAATTTCGGTATTATTAATTGGCAGAAGTGCATAGTCCCAAAATATACGTTCACCATGTCCATTCACCGCCACAAAAGATACTGCAGTATGCATCTGTAGTGCTCCGTTCGTAATCTCCAGAAGTTTCGAAGTGCATGTCCTGCTAATAACGATAGTTCTAGGATATGTGGGAAAGTAATATGTGGACTCACCAAACTGAAAAGAGTTTTCTCTAACAGTAACATTCTCTATCAAGGTATCCATCCTTTCTCCGTTTAATCCTTTGTTGAATTCGATGATGTAATCAAACCTGGTACAGCGGCCATTCGTAACAAAATGGAAATCAAACTTCACGATATAAGAATCTCCATTCACTGATACGAACATAAGATCCTCGAATTTACTGAACCACTGCTTGCAGAGACTTTCCACAAATATTTGAGTCATCTTGAAGAACAAAATGTGTAAGATATGAATAATAGGAGTTCGTTAGCCTACATTAAACGACAGCGCTAAATACATGATTTCACTTGCGTATGTCCTTGCAAATACATATAATTGTATATATATGTGTCTTATACACTATTTAATGTTAAGCTTTACACTGTAGCAATAAAGTTGCTCAAGTGCATGTTGGGTCTACTCGAATACAGTAGTGTTCTTAACCAAGTTCTTAACTATTCGGTTCGTAAGGTCATTTGATCAGCAGATGGTTTTGTATGTCCGTGATACCTATTATGTATACTGTGAGATAAGAAGAAATGATGAAAAATTAGAAACAAATCGACAAGCACGAAGCCTAAGCGAAGTCAATGTTGTTTAACGTGCATAGTTTGGGACCGTATGCATAAACAAAACTATTACCTACATTCGGATAACCACACAACTTACTCTGTCCTGGATCATTGTCTTAGTCTCATCGGTTATAGTCGTTTCTTTTTGAGTGAAGGAAAGGTAGAGTTCACCTGGAAATATCTTTATTACCATCTCCGGCGACATTCCTGGAGGAGAGGCTGGCATTTCATTTTCACCCATGTTTGGTGGCGGTGACAACATTTCGTTCAAGTTAGGAGGAGGTGATAGCATTCCATTCATGTTCGGAGGAGGTGACAACATTCCATTCATGTCAGGAGGAGGTGATAACATTCCATTCATGTTCGGAGGAGGTGATAACATTCCATTCATGTT
>KN896065.1:0-11950 GCA_000934455.1 Apostichopus parvimensis
GCAAACACACAATATTATCTATGACGTACATGTGTTACTGAAATGATTTCTCCTGATTACATCGACCAACAGGCTTGTTAAAATTCAGTTTACACTTTCCTCTCCCAACTGTCTAGTAATAATGTCTTCTCATTAGTAAGTATAATAGTCTCTGACCCAAGCCCTTGTTAAAACGATGGTCGAGATTTTACTCCATAAGTGTTCATGTTGTAACATGACCTTTGACCTTTGGATTTGAAAAATGTAGCAACTTTGAAAAGTATGACCTACAGTATTCAATCTAATCGGATAATGAAGAAGTTTTAATATTTTTTTCTTCCTTTGCCTTTTTATTTTTAATTAAGGTTGTTTAATTATCACAATAGACGTCTTGCTGATTCACATCACAACGAGGACACCAAAACGGTCCCCTTACATTATCGAATACCGTTGAAATAACGTTTGCAGTGGCGGCGATAGCCTGGTCGGGCCGTCATATCCCCGGGCCATCTTTTAGAAGTCTTCAGTTTTCCTTTTTAAGTATATATTATGAAAATAAGACTACATATTCTTCCTCCCACATTTCTTCCGGCCCTCTAATTTATCCCGGCCCGGTACTGTATACCCCCCCCCCTTCCCTACACTCCCGCCCACTCTCGTTAAGACATGTATGTAAATACATATATACGTACGTTTCATCTGCTTTGGATTCTGCTGGTTTAGTCTCTTTAGCCTCTTGATCGGCTGTTGCTGCTTCTTCTTTGGTCATCTTGAGTAACTTTTTTAAGCCCCTGGGAGAAATCTGTAACCAGCAATTAAAAGGAGTCACATCTCGTTTAAGTACAGAGACAAGGAGACATGGGTACCAAAATAAGTTTGACCTATATATACATGATCCTCATGTACTCCTCTATATTGTTGACTGGGAAGTTAGTCCCGAGCAGGGGATCCGATCTGGATCTGATCCTCTGCTCGTTCTCCATTGTGAATAAATATATATCACTCACATAAGGTGTGTAATAAACCCACGAGCCTAGTTAGCGTGTTGTGTGTGTTGAAGATGTGCTAATTGAAGCTATATATTTGGATTAAGTTCCATATAGCAATAGTTAAACCAGTTAGTCAAGCGTAAGTTTCCGCCATTAAATATTCCTGAACAGAAATCATATTAGTTTGTTGCGTTAGTGTAAGCGCAGATGTTATACCTTCAACATAAACATAGATAACCTACCACGCTGTCATATACCAGATTTAACTAGCCTAGATTACTATCCATGAACGAATAAAGATTGAATTTGCCGCTGTGATCAATTGATACTGATGAATAGTGCGTTGCTGAGCTAAGCCGGGAGTAAAAACTTATAGAGGTTACAAAAAGCGTCTGGTCTCATCTGAGTGTCAGGGCTTTTTAATTGATTATTATAAGCAGGAAGGTGCATGCATTAAAGGTTTCCTTTAATAATATCCATTACTTTATCATTGAAATTCTTACATAGCTACTGGGGAAAGTATTATTTCACAAAATAGATAAATCAATATACTGCGCATTATATAGATATCTCTTGGATCATAGCAGAACGCCACAGGAAATTCTAGGTTATTCCAAGGACGTATGATATGGAAGCTATTGATTGCATACAATTATGTAAAGACACTTCTGTCCTAAGGAATAAATTATCAAGTTCCTGACATGCATAATGAATCTTATTAACTGTAGTTGTCAAAGTACTAAATGCAACGATACTTGATGTAAAGTATAGTGTAACAGCATACACGGATTTGATGACGAAGTAACACTAACCCAGCCATCGTTTATATGACAAAGTTCTTTGTGAACAAGAACTTTCTCAAACAGCTAAGAAACCTGTCGCTCTGTTTGGTAGATATTCTAGTTTAAGAGTCATGTCGAGGGGTTGTCATTTTGTAAATCTTGATTAAGGAGCCTTTTAATTTCTCTTTGTTTATGCTTTTCATATTTTTAATAAGGTGAAATGTTAACAGTGTTGACAATTGGAACCAATATCAAACCTAGGTCATGCTCAATGCTTCAATATTTTTGAGTCAGCATTTGAAAATCCATCTCTCCATTACAGAAAATTAATATTGTACAACAAATAAAGAAAACCATAAGAAACTGAAGTATATGTGATTCCATGACGTCATGTTTAGACTTGATCAAGGGTTCAGCATTGTGTGTGAAGTATCTTTGATATCTGCTAAGTGGAATAAGATTTCCTTTGGCTGTTTGGGAAGTTGTTCATTACAGTTATCTCTATCAGAGGCATGATTAATGGTGGTAGGGTAAGTGTCTATTGCCTGTGGAGGGGGTTAGGGTGATGAGAGAGGGAGGGGTGGGGGTGAGTTGTTCATTACATTTAGCTCTATCAGAGGGATATTAAATGGTGGTAGAGTGTGTCTCCTTACAAGAAATGCTAAATATTTCAGTGGCGACGATGAGTAGGACATGTATTTATCCCTTTAGTTGCTGTATATAAGTATGTTGTAACCTTTCTATCATTGACCATACAAAGTTATATAGAAAAGAAGGAAGAGGCCACAGTAGGTCGATGGGAGGGAGGAGGCGTGTGAAACCATAAAAGGAACATTATTTCAGTCACATGTAGGCCTATGCGTTATCTATAAATCTATGCATCAAAATGAATGTAATTTCTTTTCTTTGATATATTTTCTGAGTTCCTAAAGGAAAACACGACTATACCCTTAGATGTACAGTAGACATAGGTAACCGCAATCCATTACTACTACACACATTTCGACATTGACATATATAGGAGGTAATTGTTACAGAAACTATCATTTTAACCGGAGGAGGGTAATCGGGTGCAGGAAGAGAACCAGCAGGGATATGTCTAGTCACTGTAGAAACAGGAAAAAGGCTTAGAGGGTGCGTTCTTCCTTGATCTGACGTCACAGCTAGATCACCAGTCAAAAATTATTCGGAGAGTGAAAATATTGGGAAATATTGCAAAATGATATTCGATGACCAGGCATTTAATCCGTTTCATGTCATATGTCTGTCACAATGGAAGATGTAGAGTGAGGTTGGTTCACAGTAACTAAGGGATATATTGATGACGTCACAATTTCCTACTGACATATGCATGCTACGTCACGATAATCACATAAGCGTCATAACCATGGTCCCGCCCTTACAATATTGATGAGGTTATTCGATAGGTATACAAGTAAATGCAAGTTAATATAGTAGTAATATGTATCATAATATGATATGTTCGGCAAATAGAAAAGTACGTGTCAGTTTAGCAAATCATGTCTACATGCTTAGTTCGTTACAGACTGCAACATAAATATTGACCGTACAACCACATTTTAAGCCTTTTTTTGTTTCTACCAATTTAACAAAATAAGATGGATTTGTAGATAGAACGGAGATTGGTTTTGACCCCATCTCCCTATCCGAATCGGCGTGAGCATATCCTGGAATATCAAATAGGTCATAACTACAGTTATATGAAACAATGTAAACCGCGGGCCATGACAGGAAGAAAGGTTAGAAATAAGAACCTCATAGAGAAATGTTATAGGAATTATAAAGAGATTAGTCTGAAGACAATCTTCGGTTAATCTTTTTTTGTTGGTTCTTTTTTTTTATATCTCGAAAATAACTATCCTATCTCCCTTGTTCACTTTCTAGTGGCACTTAAACTACAGCAGGTTAAGGTAACCCCCTCCCCCCCCCCCATTCCTTATCCTGTCACCATTAGTGAAGAAGCTCCATTGTATATTACAGAGACATACGTGAGAGCACATGACCGTCCCTCTCCCCCATCCCCCTCCCCTCCCACATCCCCCGTTAGTTTCTAAAGAGATATCAACGCTGTATGACGTAGTATCGGTGACAATAAATCAGATCATGATATAATCTTTATAGACTTATAGGAGTGATGAATTTGTTACTGTCATTTAGTCTAATTATACTTTTCCAAGTTTAGTAATATGCCTATACCAGCTGTCAATTTAGTGTCTCGATTGGCAGAGCTATCTAGGCTACTTTGTTCATTCCATACGAAGTGAGCACATATTTAGCCAAAAATGAACATGTTTTGCTTCGGATAGCAAAAAAAAACGATAGTTTTCCACTTCTCATGCACCAAGCGATTCCGTGTCAATAAGAGATATAAATTGTACTAGTAAAGTACATATAGTACGACTGATATATATACATATATATATATTTATATATATGGATATATGTTGTTGATCCTATTTCGGTAAACTATCAAATCTGTTTATATCTAAATTGTTATCGTATATGATTGATTGCGAAGAGAATCTGCTTACTGCTGCTGAACATTGACACATTGTATTGGATATATAGGCCTATCTTCCTCATAATTAAGTGAATTAAATGTAAAATATCATTAAAATTAAAAACAAATCAACTAACTAAACTAAAACAAAACTTGTATGAAAAAGTAAGACAAAGAATAGAATGAAATAACTTACAGATAAAGTTCACGGTAAAGACAGAGATTATGTAGTGAATGAAGAGATGGAGTTAACTGCAGTTAAGTTCAAGGTTCCCCAATACGTTATGAAGTCAATTCTCTTATTGCGTTCCTATACATCTCTCTCTATGAACCCCACCTCCAGGATGTTGTCTATTACTCTAATTGGCAAATTCCTGCACCTATAAGAAGAACAGGGTTCTTAGTACCGGTACATCCCGGGGTTGGGGAAGTTGAGATGAAGCGAGCTTCCTGATATAGCAGGTCAACATTTGAAAGATCATTCTTCTAACTTGGTTTTCGTAGGGTCTGATATCGCTATAGTTAGCTAGTATACGTTGTTGGCATACATCTAATGCGCAATTAATCAATTTTTGTTGAACGGTTTACATATATTGCCAAGCGAAATACCCTGGCCCGCCGAGTCCTCAAACCCTTCCAAGAGTTCTGGGGTTATACAATGGACAGGTGCCAAAGTGAGTTTGAAGTTACATATTCAAAACAAGAAAATTGGATCCAACCCCACCCCCTCACTTCCTTCACACACACACCCACACACACACCTACATACAGACACGTACACACAAACTTTGGAAGGGAAATAATCGATTACGTCATTACACTATCCTACCGTATGTAAGAACGTTAAGATGTAAAGATGTAGCCCTCTTCATTTGGGAATATAGAGGTGGATATACCGGTTTAGTTGTATCTATTTTTGTTGATTTATGCCAGGTTTAAATAAAATAAAACGGACGTAAATTTTAATATCGTTCAGGCAGCATAACCAACGAATCCTCGGTTATTGAGCAGTGTTTATGTCGATGGGAAGGAGGGGGGGGGGGTAGGAATGAAGACAGATTTAAAGTCGGGTCAAACGAGGCTGCTGCCCTAAGTTGCTTGACTCATGGGTATACCCTTAAAACTATATTTGGCCCCTTCGACCGTATATTTCACATTACCATAGCATAGAGGAGTACAACATGTCAAAATGCCGTCAATTTTTATATTGTAAATGATATAACAAAAAAATAATACAGTGAATGAATTGGTTTCACTGAAGCAGTGGCAGTAACCCTTAGTTGGGACAATGTTTTCTGTACTGCACTGTCATGTCCCGCTTCAGAGCACTCGTATTATCAGTACGAGCAGTATGAATATCATGTTCTGTCAGATCAAGCTTAGGAACTGTTTGTACTGTCAATACCAGTGCTTTGGGAGCATGATATTGGTGTACAGTTTAGTAAAGTATTAGCATTAGGAAATTGTCCCAACTGGCTGACAGTAAACGGTACTCACTGAATATTCATCAGTTATGTAACGATTTTTGTTTATTCCTCATAGTTATTATAGTTCAGTGACTTGCACATGATTTCAGAGGTGGGTGGGTGGGTGAGTGAAGGGCACCCCCCCCCCCCACCGCGCCGACTGTTTGGATAGGGGGGGGGGAACCTTTGTATAACTATAAGGGCGTTTTGTGCCTTCATGGAGGATCCTTTCATTCTTCTCCGACCTGCCGACTGGACGTTTATTTCACCCCCGTCCCTCCAGTCGCGATTAAGGGCACCCTCTCGCGGGCAAGGAAAGGTAAATCACAAACTATTCAAATTATTGTCACTTTGAAAATGACGGATTTAGCATACCCTATTCATGACTCGTTATAACGCGTAAATAGGCGTAAATAGACTAATTTTACTGACTTTTATGTTGTTGTTGATGTTGTAAATATGTTCTGTTTTTTTGTTGATGTGTTTATTGATGTAATAATTGTTGTTGTTGTTGATATTACATTTTTACTATTATGTTGTTGCTAAGTTTTTTATTGTTAATGTTATTGCGTGTTGTTGTTCAACCGACTGTAATATAAACACGCATGCTAACTATTATCCCACGCTATAACAACTTATAACCGTAAATATAAACAATAAATAATAAAATATATACAACATGTATTTGTGTTACATACATCATCACGTCAATGCATATCTTGGTAATCGCATGGATGGATAATAGATTATGAATAACTATATATGTACATGCCATCTGTATACATAACGGTGTTATTATTGTAGCTACATCAGTCACGGTAAACCTTCACAATGTACAGATTAATTAACCAGAATTATAAGAAACTGTTAAACAGGCATATATCAACAGAGCGGAGGAAGGCTTTCTGTCTATATAAAGTTCATTTAATTTATTATGAAATTTGGAACCAGGTATATAAAGAAGGTTTCAAGAGATAATGAATTCCAAATTTTGGTCTCTTCTCCATTGAATGTATATGTTAGTTGTAAATACCATATGTAAGGATATAACAGCTATAATGTATTAACTATACACGGAAGCAGCATATTATGCTTTATTATGTCGGTGATGTCATTAAACTTTTAGACTCTACGCGCATGCTCCGTCCTCCCATGTCCGAATTCGCATATATTACAATGATATGCATTTAGACAAACAAAAAAGACAGAAAAAAAAGAAGAAAGATTGCATCAGCTTTGCATCGTTTTAATATACTGTTCTGTGTTTAATGTTCTACATCCTTAATTGGCAAAGATTGCGTAAATAAATCGTACTATGTGGGTGTATAAATTTGGCAATGTCTTCAAGATTTTATTACTTTACTGTAAGAGACGGAAGTAAACTATACTTACTATGAAAGATAGCGTAGACATATTTGAAGGGAAGTTCTTTATTGGCAACAACTTGAAAGGGTATAACATGCATGGTACTGCATGCATGATCGTGTAATTCATTGCTAAACATTATTGTCACGCATCTATATATCATGCTTGAGTGACTGCCCGTATAGCTTTGTATATCATGAAAGCTTGTTTTACAGTCAATTTGTGTTGGAAGAGGTCCCTTGTGTTTGTGGTTTCAGAGAAGGCTTCCTTTGTTTATTATAATATAGTAAGCTTGCACGCACGCACGTCCTTATAATGAACCCGAAACCTGTATAGGCTATACAAATATTCACATGACCAATTTGAAACCCTATACAACACAAACAAGTACTTCCTTATAGAGATTTTTCTTGAAATAAACACCATATCATAGGAAGTATATATGGTATAATAACGTATATCATATAGGCAGTATATGGGACCTATATGAACATCATTATATATAACTCGGTATTATACAAAACGTATACCCATCGTCCTCAAAAAGATGATCTTTATACACATATTTTTATTTGATTTTAAAATCTCACAGAGCATATTATCAGTGCAGCATGCAAAAATAGTGATTCGAGTCAGTTGAAGTCATTTTGAATTTATGGCACAAGTCGAGTAAATTCACACGTGACTATAAAATTCACAAAAAAAATAATAGGTTGTCAACTTAAAGCGCGTGGAGTCACTCGAATTTTATTTAAGACTGATAAAATATTAGCTTTATATGTATATTTATCGAGAAATACAAAAAAAAATCATATATAGCGTTTATCCCCCACATCTCGTCCTATTCTATATTAACTGAAACTATTCGCTCCAAACATCTCGCTAATTTAAACATGCCTTAATTATAAAAGGAACTGTAAAAACATGTATACGTTAAAATAATTAACACACGTTACTTTTTTTTCATTGATGATACCTCACATTCAAAATGTAAGGTCGGTGTCCAGTTTTTCCTTCAATATCAATATATAAAATATATATCTATATATATATAATATAAAAAAAAACCTCTTGTGTTTACAGTGCACTGAGTCTGTACTTGTCTTGAAATGCATACAATATAAACTACTGTTGCCTTTACGTCACCCCTAATCGGATTTATCTCATACAACACACCATATTTAATTTTCTGGATATCCGAAACCTGTCCAATATATATGGTGTAATGAAAGCGAACGTAAAGAAGGTACCTGGTTATGCAAAGGATGGTATGACATGTGGCAAATAATCACAAGGAGAGCACAGTATACAGCGCTGCAGTATTCAACGACGGAATACTGGATAAAGTTGGTGAAGCTCGTAGAAATGAACCAACGGTATGGTGACGTCATCGTGAACTATCCACAGTATACTGTCCACCCCATGGACAGTAATAGGTGGCACACCACAATAATAACCCTTCCACTGACTTACACACTAAATTCCTCACTTTCCAATGGTCCCCTGCATGATAGAACTTTTTCAACTGGGATATCCTACCCACCACATGATAACTGATGGATTTGCTTATCATGGCACCTAAAAGTTTCCATATCATGACATTTTGTAGATGTTCAGTCAGAAGAAGAGCACGTTTAGCCAGCATTGTGATCTCACTCCCTTCCGTCTGCTCGCGCGGAGTAGGCCGTATATAATATCCACATCATACCACATAATTTCTAAATGCTTTATGTAACCTTTATTCCTCCGTATTGTCACGCCATATCTACTTTCATGTTTTTGCTATTACACATCATAATGACTGAAATTATGCCAACACAAGCACTACATTAGTATATCTTGTTTGTTCAGACTCATTTATCTACATGATTAGCCTTTCGAGCGGATGTACATTACTGCTGTGATGGCATGGTACATGGCATACTCATGCACAACCAGAGCCGTAAACAGAGCCATCTATGTAGATATCTCTATTTACGACCTGTCTAAATGACGAGCGATTTTGATGATGACACTCATTCGACAAACATGATTAGACAACAAGGGATTCATGTCATCAGTTGATTGTATAAGTTTCCAATGTCTGTCATCACTTGATAACAATTGGCACGAAATACCGTGTTGCCATGGTAAAATCATAAGGAATGTTTCGTGTTTATTTATCTCCGTAACGATCATGACTTCTTTGAATTAGGCCTGCATTTAGTAACGTATGGGGTTCCCTTCTAAAATAGGTCAACGTATATATGTTAGGTCACTTTAAGTGTAAGAATCGGGTGGAGTTGCAAGGTTGTTGTTAATGTTTTTTGTTGTTAGCATACTTGAAGTGAGTTCGTACTTGTCACGGACGGATCCACAATTTTAAAAAGGAGGGATTGTGGCCCATGGAAGCCCCCTCCCCCCCCCACCCCAGCCCCTTAAAAATCTTAAACGTGAAATTTTGAGGCATATTTAGTCAATATAAATAGGCCAATACTAAGGTCTATACACAAGGTTGTGCAGGCTAATAATATATTTAACTCTTTGTATGAAGTTGAAAAGGGGGATATGCACCCCCGGGGGGGGGGGTGGCTGCCGTCATCGCCCTGGATCAGCGCCTGTTCTAGTTATAGCATATATGTTGCCTGTACGGCCATATACCCGGGCCCTCATGAATTTCTGAGTAATGCTCGTGACAGTTCGGAAATCTATTGGTAGCAGTGGAACTTTATACATACTCATATACTCATACTCTCACTTAGAGCCACAGCATTGTACTTGTGTTAGTACTCATATCAAGGAGAACTATGCTTGTACTCGTCCCATGTTGTTGTACTCTTACATTAGCTGTAGTCAAGTCTAATTGTTAGCTAGGAATAATTTATAATTACAGCTTTTGAGCAAAAAGATAAATGTTCCATGTTTGAAGTTACGTATATAGACCTACCGGCGTTATATGCCATTATACATGCACATATATTACTGAGCGACAAACGGTTGCATGATGGGAATAAGAACATATACGTATATACAGGAAACTTTCGTATGTTGCGATGTTTGGTAGTATAGGCCTATAGTTGTTTTCAAGTTCTTGAGATATAGGAAACTATAAGTTTGAGAGTTTCCAGGCTCTATCCTTGGTGATAACATTATACAGTTAAATTCAAAATATGTGACGTCATCATAGTAGGTGGGCATAAGTTAAATGTTTTATAACTTTGTCAAAATATTGAAACTGTAACTGTAACGTCAAGTTTATATCTCAAATGACCATTGAAATAATGGCATGCTTGATCTCATCAGCACGAATGTCCAATGTTAATAATTACAGCATGTGTAGGCTACCCATAATTCATAACGCCAATGAAAGATATCCGTACAACAACATTTTCCATGTTACACATGGCAAACACCGTCATTGTAGGCTAATGGAGATAAAAGAACCCGTTTGTCGTCATTTGCGGATTAACTTGAAGGAGACACAAACCTTGCAACCACCATTATTGGTTTGATATCGCGGAGCATGGAAATGGAAGAATACTACGAACTATTCGGACATTGTTCACATATTGTCAGCTACAGGAATTTATCGTTTTACTCAAACTGAAGCTGTATTTCTACGGCAATATTCATATAACAGCCGAAATGATTTGTGATAACAATCATGAACGAAATATGCAAGTGTTCAAGAGCCATCAGGTCATCAACTGCCCCCTCCTAGTCTTCAATGTCCGGCCGAGTCTGGAGGGGACATAAAAACTAAAAGACCTCTGCCTCAATTTTGAACATGAGGTTTCCTGAGAATATAATACATCCTGAGTACAAGCCAGTTTAATTAAAAGAAAAATATACTCGAATCCGAACTAGCCGGATCTAGTCGTTCAGCTGCCTTGGTCCGATGAGTTATTAACAACTCCCTAGCTCTGTACAAAGACAAAACTTGAAACCAAACAATGTAAAGCCTATGTTTTTGTTGTTCAACCTTGCACAGGTTCATCAGTTCATGAACGTGGGGAAGAATTCTATCACGGATACCCATAATGCACAGTAAGAACATCGAGTGAAGTTTCTACGCGGAATATACACTGTAAAATCCAACAGCTAGCTACACAGAAATTTATGTGCAGTTTATCGAATTTATATTATGGCTTTCAAAGTCCACCGTAATTTGTAGCCTGGCCGCCATTGTCAAATTTTGTAATTTGCTACAACAACGCACGGTACTTACGTATGTTGCTCAGCTATGTATGTAATCAATGCGAACAATATATAATAGTGCTATGCTGTACACGGTGAACGTAAAGTCTGAGACAAAGACCCGGAAAGCTAAGAAAAGGAATCCACTAAGCCGGTCCACCAGTCCGAATGTTTTCGCTTCATTACGGTTTGTTTGAAAGGTACCAACCAAAGTATGCAGTGAGTTCCTCGAAAATGGGGGAATTTGGAAAAGAAGGAACTGTAATTTTCGGTGTTGGACTTAGCGAACGTTTTCCTGTTCATTTTGCATGTTTCAATGGGGAATCGGTCACTTTGTCTCAATTGCTCAACAGCGGCAAATTTGACCTGTATGAAGAAGACGCTTTTCGTGGTTGGACACCTGCACATTATGCAGCTCAACGTGGTCAGGTAATAACCATCTTCATACCGTCATAATCATATCGACGAATTTCTAACACCAGTATTAGTATTAGGCTAGTAATATTCAATGTAACATGCTAGGATTGTAGCTTGTACTAGGGTTAGGCCTAACGATAGGCTTCGGATTGTGTTTCGTTAAAGGCCCTCTCTGCTCAACCTAGTGCCTACAGCAGTTGTATTGTACTAAACAAGGACAGTTAAGCGAAACTTACATCGCCATTTCGGTAAAGA
>KN896066.1:7358-18896 GCA_000934455.1 Apostichopus parvimensis
AGTGATACGTGATTTCAAAGCAGTCAAATCACGTATCACTTGCAAGATGCGTCGAGCGCCCTCTATCGGCCACTTTTTTGGTCAGTTTTTAACTTCAGAGGAACAATAGACAACCGAAAAACTTTTAGGACGAACAAAGGTTTGAGAATCCTTTGTTCGTCCAAAAGTTTTTCGGATTTCTATTGTTCCTCGGAAGTTGCAAACAAAGCGAAAGAAGAGGCCGATAGAGGGCGCTCGACGCATATTGCCAGTGATACGTGATTTCAAAGCAGTCAAATCAAACCTATGTTATTCATGTTTTCCGGTTTTGTGTTGTTCCTCGGAAGTTGTATGCTAAGCGATAGAAGCGTTCAATGTTTTAATCATAATTTTTTCTTCAAAAACGGAACGGAGGGTGATAACATACTGCCCAATACAGTTGTTTTAACTGGTTGTTGTATAAGTTTTAGATCTCATGGCTTAGAAATTTAGTTTGGGGAAATACATGGGCGTCTGCAGAAAAACAAAATCAGGGGACAAATAATCCAAGTAGACTTTTGTATACGATGGGTCTGGGGTCCTCTCCCAGAAAACAATTATAGACTGCCGCAAATGTGATTTCCGTCCTATATATTCAAAAACTGTGGATAAATGTAATAAAATGAGAACTAGTGATAATTTAAGTTACATTGACTTATGAATGCTGCTCCTGCATGCTCGTATATTCATCTTAGAAAGCTCATACGTCTCACAGTACGATGAAAAGTGTACTATAGTGTAGCAGGTTGTAAGGCCCAGTTTATTCTTACATCAGAGACATATAATTAGAAACATCCAAAAACTTTCCTTCCGAAATATTATCTTCTCAAAATATTTCCCGAAATTGGAAATTGGATAGGACGGATATGACAATGCGCTCTGTTGATTTCATTCATTTTTTTTTTCATTTCATTCATAACCTGTGAATCTTATACGGTATAGAATCGCAAATTTCTACTCCAACACAAGATTTATTTTTTTAAGTCCTAAACTATAAGTCAGATGCCAACCAATTCAGTTGAATTGGTGGAGGTTTTTTCCAAATCATTGATATCTTTAATAATTTCTGAATGTCATACTGTAATGTTAGTGTGTAGAATCACATTAATTCTTCTGTGTCTAGTACTACATGATGTAGATACGGTAGCACCATTAACTCCAAAAAGTCAGACAAGTTTTATCTTTAAATCCAGGGAATTCCATATTGACCCCTTGTGCGAATTTATTGTTTCTAATATACATAATATTGACAACATCGTGGGTTAAACAAAAGCTAACATCTCTGAAATAAATATTCTTACCAAACAAGGGAGAAAAATGTCATGGATTTATTAATTTATATCATTATTTCCCATTAATCTATTACCACGCAAATAATTCAAATTAAATATGATAAAATCAAGGAAGAAAGAGAGAAAATATTATTTCAAAGTTGAGCATATGAGTACAGCATTAAGAATTGCAAGTGTTTACAATTGTCTAAGTAAGATGCAAATGTTACGCTGTTTAATATGATATTGCCAAGAAACACATATTTTACAAAAGGAAATATGTAATGCAGCAAGGTACACCAGATTAAAAATCTGTACACAGAAAAAAAGATGAACGTGAACAGCAGAAGAAATGTAATACTTTTTTAAAGTTGTCATCTCTTCATCACCCCAACTATGCTCGCAAGAGAAATCAAATATTGCTATCAAAGAGCATTATTCCTGGCTAAGTCAGGTAATCATTTGGAGTGTTAGTATCTGTGGGAAGACACCTTTATATGTCGATTTGTCTGCCTGTCACTGAAATTTGGGTAGGGGGGGGGGGAGGTGGGAAGGGTATGTAGATGATTTCTTTCAAAATGGAGAAAAGAGTCAATGTTTTCTGGTTCCTTGCTGAAAGCATAGGAATCCCTTGTAGTCAGGTTGGCATGTGTGTGAGTATGAGTGTGAGTATCACACACATGTGTGTGTGTATGTGTGTGACACTTTTAGTTTGTATGCGTGATAAATACACAAGGGAATGATTGATAAATAAGGTACTAGGTGGGTGGGTGGTTCCTAATGAGTTGATGAATTTTTTTTGACTTTGGTGTTCATATCATGAATGGTCACACTCTCAAATGTCAAAATCTTCAAATAGCAATAACTTGGCAATCACAAGTCACAGTTTTAATGAAAGGTGAGTGTGTTATTGGTAGGTACAGTAGCCTACAAAAGGTGATGTGTGTTGCAATTGATGACATGTGTATTTATGAAGAGGTGTGGCTAAGCATTATTAAGGTTACAAGTTTGTATGATTAATAACTTCACAGGGCAATTATTGACCTTGCTTATATGTACTTGGAGTGTTCCCTGTTAATGAAATCAATGATCAGCAGCAAGGAACCATGAAATGTTTTCATTCTGGTTATTTATTACACCAGCGGTGAAATTGAAGTCACGATATGTAGAGGGATGTTTACTAACATTAAATTAGTAGAAATGATATCCCTGAGTTGTGAATACTTTTTGTAATACTAAATGTCTTTACTTCTTCTGCTTCCACAATTTAAACCCAGTCATAAAGTAAGTGAAAGTCAGTGGTTTAAAGAAATTTACAACTCCATCACATAGAGGTCCGGATATCCATCCGAATTTAAGCAAATAACCTTCTTTTTTGAAATGAATGGCATTTGGAACCTGGTGAGACATTAATTACTGTCTCCTCAGCTTGTGTGGGTGTGTTCATCTTGTCCAAATGAAATCCAGACATGCATAAAATGTTTTTTTTAAAAAAAGGGAACGTTGGTTACCATGGTACCAATTTTCCTTTTAATGATAATACGTGGTAAAAAGTACTGATGAATTATTCTATCCATGTTTAATTTCTTGGTTCAAAAGATCTCTATTTCATCGAAAAAGGCAACCCATGGAATTTGACAGATAGCAGAGTAGTAAAGCTCTTCTAAAGCATAAACAGTAAAGACTAAAATCAAAATCAAAATAAAATAAAACTGTTAGCAAACTGCTTATCCACTAGAGAGCCTGTGTAATAGATTGTGTAAAAGTAAGTTGGCCTGACGTTTCGATCCAAGCAGGATCTTCTTCAGAGGCTAAATGACAAGTACAGTAACAGAAGGGACAAAAACACGCACAGAAAACAGACAGGATCTTTAGCCTCTGAAGAAGATCCTGCTAGGATCGAAACGTCAGGCCAACTTACTTTTACACAACAGTAAAGACTGTGAGTGAAGCTTGATTTATCTTTCCCTAGATCGAGTACTGGACTGATCATCTGAACTTTGATCTATTTGGAAATTATTTTAAGGCAAGACTTTTGGTCCAACAATGACAACACCAGTGTTAAAACTGATACATTCAAACCTGACATCTTACACTTAGAAGTTGTGTCTCTAACAATCAGTCTCATTTGGTCAGTAATAACAAACATTTTCTCTGCTAGTGACTTCATCAGTGACAAAAATCCTGCAGCTGCATGTGCTTTTAAATTTTCCGAAAGAGAGAAGGAATTGTTTTCTTGTGACACCGTATGTGGGAACTGATATAGAACAAGCTAACCCAATCACCAGCAGAATTCCTATATATTACAAAAAAATAGGAATTTTCAAATTTCATATTTGACCTTCAAAGATACCAAAGTTAATTGGCTACTCAGACAAGCTGACTGAAACATCTTTATGAAGGATCTATGCAGATAGCTGACTGAAACATCTCTATAAAGGATGTAACCAACACAAGTGTATCGGTTCTAGTGGTATCATTTTCAAAGACCAGAATTATATTGAATTAAAGTGTTAGTCTGATCACCTGAAAAGGATTTTGTATGCTACATAAAATAATTTGCTCTTATCCTTCCAGATTTTCTTCTTTCAGTTATAAATACATTTCTTTTAGCTTCCCTTCCAGGAAATAAACCTCTCTGCTTGCATTTTACAGAGAGCACTACTTCTGCAGAACTGGTTAATATTATGAATATTTATAAATTATAATACATACTGATTCTATGTTTTAACTCCAGCAAATAATTGATCGAGAAAGAACAAAATTATGACTGTCACATTAAATGTGCAAAGATATTTATATTTTTTAAGTACATATCCAATACTGTAAACAATGATGTAAATATTCAGTACTGTAAACATTGATGTACATATCCAATACTGTAAAATGAAATTATGAACAAGAGTCGTGTACAGAACAAACCTGTAAAATAAAAATATACATTTATCTTGTGTAATAACACAGTCTTCCTTTGCTCAAAAAGTTCACAAATACAAGGGCAATTTCAATTTCATTCCAATGAAAATATTTAGAAATCACAAAATGTCGCCAAGAAATTCTTTCTGCTGTGGAATTCCCAATAAAAATTGTTTGCTTATGTTACTTTCATAAATTATACAACTTAGCTCAAATTTAAAAAAAAATCAATTTTGTTCGATTAAAATGCCCTTGACAGAGCAAACACCTACAACTCCCTTGTCAATGAAACAAAAAATGCTAATCAAAAACTCCATGGTGCCTTTTTTCTCATGAATTGAGCCTTAATAAGACTTGATTGTTTGTTCATTTTTATGAAAACATACTTTTTTGAAATTTTTATGCTCGCATGCATCACCTCACAGTCCCCTCATCAAATCCTCCGGATTTTATCCTGCTGTTGATTTTTCAATCAATTTCCTACAACAGTCTTCCTTACACTTGATCTTTAATGACATCCTGCAAGGTACCTACATTACCTTTGGTTACCTTTTATTTGCCTGTGGAATGTTATGGACCTCCTGTATCATGCCAAAGGTAACATTTCTTAGGGGTTTTCCTTCTGGTCGATGGCTACCACTTGCATGACGGGTAACAGAAGCTGGAATGCGTCTTGAATGTAGGAAGTACTGTTAGAGGCCTGTGAATAAAAAATCAACTTTAATAATAACTTTAATTAGCAATCATTGACATCAAGACTTTGCTGTGAATAATTAATCATCAAAACATTAGTACAAATGTGCTTAACCTGACAATGTTACGTTACATGACCATTCAGGTGATTTTTTTATTAATCATGATTCCTTGAGGACATATGCTGGCATTGATGATAACAAACATATATTTTATACATTTCATTCACAAAAACCTCATAAATTCAGTAAACAAATTTAAAATCCAAGACAACAGATCATAGTAACCTGCTACATTGCAATTCAGAAAGAATCAACGAGAAATCAAATGTCTAAATATTATCACAAACAATTTCTGTAAAGCTATCAGTAAAATATAATTGATTTTACTTTATGACTTAGCAATATCTTGTCTGAGTTGGAAATTATACTTGCCTTCACCTCCCTCTCCCCAAGACGTCTCAAAGGATTTTTAATTGCTACTAGGATTATATCAAAGCCTTTCAGAGAAGTACATTGGCCATAGTTTTAGACAATCCTTACCTCTAGGAATATGTTTGTGACATATCCATTGACCGTCTCCGAGTCCGGAGAGGATGCGGCTAGTTTGCTGAGTTTTTCGCTAAACTTGGAAGCGACAAAGCTGACCTCTGCACAAAGTGCACTCGTTAACCTTGAAAGGAAATGAAAAAAAAACTTACACAACTCAAAACATGAAACATCATAAAAGCTGAAATTACAGTACTGTCAACAGTACTGTCAACAGTACTGTCAACATAACAGTACTGTCAACAGTCATCAGAGAACAGGAAAAATTATCTACTGTCCTAAAGCTTTGATCGGTAACACTCACAAGGTGCTTTATGTTTGAAGAAGATGGTGTAGAGCCCTGGTGTTCAAACTGGAGGTCGCGACCCTTCTTAGGGTCGTCAAAATATTTTGGAGGGTCGCCACATTTCGGAAAACAAAATGGAACATGATTATGAAACATACTGCTTTATGAAATAACTAATTACTGATTAATTAATTCATGAAATAACATAGGATATTAGTACTAGTAGTCTAGTCCAGGTTATAAATCGATTCCTCTACTTCCATCCGGCTACCAGTTAGGAGAATAAATCCTAAATCATATCAGTAATGTAACAAAGGTGTATACGAAGAGGGCAGTGGTACCGTTCTTTTTTATATATGACATATTATCACTACTACTACCACTACCACCACCACTATCACTATCACTATTATTATTATTATTACTATTACTATTATTACTATTATTACTATTATTACTATTATTTCTATTATTATTATTATTACTATGATTATTATCATTATTACTATTACTATTATTATTATGATGATAATTAGTAGAATTCAAATATGCTGTAGGGTATGATCAAGCATAGATTGATTTACAACCCATGTGTGCAATCAATAATATTCTATGACACAATGGGTCCTGCATTCTGCTACCAGACATGTATAATTATAACCGAATTTCTGACATAAATTTAATGAGATGCATTCCATTGTCACTTTTAAACCAATCAATGACAGCACATTCTCTTTACAGTTAAATTTTTACTGGGCTTCTTACTGAAACATATCTATAGGTAATGTTTTGTTTGTTTGTGTTTTTTAGTTTTATTCCTTACTTGGATAAGCTTGTTGCTTGCTGTATGGGGCTCTTATTTTCCTCAGTCACTTGTTTCAGCAGCAGCAGTTCTCCAGTCTTGTGAAATTGTTCGATACTTCTTGCCGTCAGATCGGCCAGTACCTGCATAGCCTTCACATGAATCTCCTGCAGAGTCAGAACAGAGAGGTTAGAAATGGATCATGGGATTACAAGAGTCCATAGGGTAAACAACACTTCAAGGATGCGATGTGATCCCTGGTACATTAGGGATCATTGTGAGAACATTGATGGAGGAAGTTATATATATAATAATCATAATAAATACTATTAATATATATAGGTTAGGGGTGGGGGCAGTGGAAGGGAAGCAAGTCTGAAAACATGTCGCTTGTGTAAGGCAGAAGTAACGTTACCTGCTCAAGTAAATAATAAGTTATTAAATAGAAAACACACAGCCTAGGACCCTACTATTAGTAAGCCTTCAAGGCTCAAATGAGGCAGCAATCCAAGTAATAGTTTCTAATCTAATTTTCATAATTTGGAAGATTTTAGTTACATTTCACAGCATTTTACAAAATGCAATAATCATAATCAACTCAACTATAAAAACGCTATGTTTGAAATTTGGCAGAGCCAGTTATTATGCAAAAAGTTATGGTGAAATGTATATCATTGTGAATGAATGAACTCATGTTAAATGTTACACAATTCATGAATAGAAAACTGGCAGGGATTGTTTACATCTGCAGAAAAAATATTAATTATTGGCTAAAACAGGATTCGTTAATGTTTAAAGTTCTCAAATTTGTGACTATTAGACTACCAGACCAAGGTTTTAACAGATAATCGTCCAGGAGTGGTAATATTAACCAAATTATTCTGCATCTAGTTACTCCTCCCCGCCAAAAGAAACTCAACCTCACTGATATTGTTTTGTTAATAAATTGTGAAGAAGAGTTTTACCTTAGCATCTGGAACCTCAGCATCTTCAGATTCATTGTCTAGTTTAGTCAACCACTGATGAGCATCAGATTGCACCTGTTATGGCCAAAGAAAGAAGGAAAGAGAAACATTCTTCATGAAAAATAAACATTCAGTTACAAGAGGAGAAATGAAAGACAACTGCATGGGTTCATGATCATGCAAAGTTAAAGAAAAAGAACAAAAAAATAGGTAATTCTTTGTGTTGATTTCTCGTCTAACATTTCTTTCACAACATTCTTTTTTAACACCAGCTGTGAAGATTTTAAAATGATAAAATCCAATAAACTGTAAGTAACATATATCATTACATCAATACGTTACTCCAATAAAAGTATTCCTTACTTAGGGATATCATAACGTTTAGATTTAGTTTTCATTAATCCATTTATCGTTCATTAATCTTAGCTCTGTGAACATTTCTTCTCCATGTTTGTCAAAACAGATTATTGCAGTACTCAAACTAACACATATTTAAAAATGAAACTGATCTTAACTATAAACATGTTTAGCAAAATCACTGGTTTGCAAAATGGTAACTTAGTTTGTACGATAAATTAAAGCCACACCAGGAAGTACAAATGTCATTATGAGCAATGTGATTAAGAGAGGTAGACATTTGGTTACACTCTTTGGATGTGATTAACAGTTGATTGCAAACATGTAGACTTGAATAAAACAGAACCATTAATCACTAATTCATGTAAATTTAATGTCAAATTAGTTCAAAATTCTTAAAGAATGTCTTAGTTTGATTAATTATGATATTACGTAGTAGATTTGAAAAAAACAAAGCACATCATAAATAAATGGCCCAAAATCCAAACATCTGCTATATGGTATAAAAATATTTTTAGAGATTAAATATGGCATTATTAGCAAAATTAAACCTACCCTCTTGAGTTTATCGGGAGTTGCAGCTACACTGAGACTGAATAGGTGCTCAGTGATTGTATTAACAAAATCTTCAGACTCATCTGAGAAGAAAAGAAAATCCATCAGATTGAAAACCGTCAATCTACGCCCGAAGAGGTAATCAGACCATTGAGTATTGCACTAGATGAGGTTTATACATGATGATGTTATTTCAAACAGATAAAATAACTATAAGCAATCAGTATATTTACACATGCTACACCTGAGTATATTGCTTAACAAAAATCTTCTTATATCTACCCTTTCAAAGAAGGACAAAATATTTTGAGATGGAACCTACGGTAGGATCAACTATATTTTTTCTTATTTAGTAAGAAATCTGTTGGACTTATGGACTCATGATTGAACACTTAATATCTACCTTTCTTTTATAATCCAGCACAAGAGGACATGGAAAAAATCAAGATGAAATACTAGGGGCCAAAGATCTATTGATTTGTAACCTACCATTATTAATATGTTCTTTTGTTTGTGTGTAGGTTTTTCTCTTTAGTAAGAAAAAAATTTTGGACTGCCATATCTACCATTTTTTTACCCAGCACAAAGGGCAAACGACACAATCAAGCCTTTTAAACCAGACATATTAGTGACTACAAGATTTATTGGGTTGGAGCTTACGATCAACTATGTTTTCCTTTGTTTTTATTGTTGTTTTTGTCGTTTTTTTAGCTAGTTCGAAGAGCTTATGGAATCCAGAGTGACATACCTGTTTCTTCAGATTCTACATCTTCCAATTCAAAGGCATCTTTGATCTCCATCAGTTCTGTCTTCAACGCCTCCATCGAGTCCTCTTCAGTCCCTCCTACTACGGCCTCAACTCTCGTTTCGCTCTCGTTAGACAGAATCTCAAGGGCTTCTAGATGAGCTAACCCTAGAATGAGGCAAGAAAAGTTCAAAAGTAATTTCACAATAAGTTCCAGAGCAAACAACACTAATTAAGAAGCAAAAAAAAGGGTTATTTTCTACACAATATTTAAAATCAAAGATCTCAAGGGGAAAACTATAGAACAAACTGGAATAGTTGTACCTCAGTGAAATGTATAATATTTACATTACTGAAACCAGATGTTCAATAGGTACAAGGCTTCTTCCAAATTTCCTTTAGTTCTCTCCTTTTTGTTGTGTCTTATTTTTCTCATTTGTCCAATTTACCTATCTGACCATCCGTGTCCCTTAATATATTCCTACTTTTTTTTTTCGTTTCAGAAAGCCTCTGAAGAAAATCCTGCTAGGATCGAAACGTCAAGTCCTCTAACTTTTACATAAATATCACTTAGACAGAATCATTGTGTATTATATATTATACATTATTTCAAACTGTTCCCCTTTTGAGAATTTATTCATTGAATAGTCCAATACAGCAGATACTTGTTAGTAACAACAATTTCTACCACAATTAAATAATTCAAAAATTACAGCTACACTGATGCTAATATAATTTGAATCAATAAATAAGCTTTGTTTTTTTGCGATGCCTCTAAAGTGCCCTTTCCATACTAACTTCCTCCTTCATCCCAATCTCCCCCACCCCCCTCCCCTCCTCCACTTCCCCCCTAACATATGAATTTTCTTAAAAGCAGTCTTGTCTTCCCACAAGACTGAAATCCAAACTTCTAATTAATGTAAACAAGACAAGGTCGCAAATGAGTTAGAAATGTTTTCTTTTCTTGAATGGTACCTTGGTTCTGCTCAAACAACCAGCCAAAGTGACATTTCTGTCTTTCATCCTCCTCCTCCTGAAGCTGAGCTCTCTCATCAGCATCCTCTTTGGCTTCTCTGAGAAGCTACAAAATGAAAACAGATAATTAATCAAATAACTTGCAAGATCATCAACTGTTGATCAATATGGGTGTTTAATCCTGTAACAAAACACACACAAGGTATTAAGCCACTCCCATCATGCATATTTACAATGTAAGCCACCCCAATCACTCAAAAACACACCAGCTATTCAGCCACTCTCATCAAGCAAGTATACTCATATTTGACATTATTAATTTACTGATGTCACATTATGAATATTGAATACATAACACTGCCACCAAATGTTATCAATAAACTAACGTATAAACTGATTCTATCATTAAACTTCTCATAAAATGTTTCTACCCGTGATAAATTTGGGCCGTCTCTTTTCACTCTGAAATACTCTCTGGTCTTCCGTAAGCCTGGATCTCCATCTTGAAGGACATCCATCGTCTTTTTACCGATGACCTCTAATGCATCAAGACCTCCACTGACCTAAAATAGAATCATAAGAGTAGAATAATAATAACTAATATGTCTGAAAAAAATTTAAATGGGTTCCAGTACCACCCCACGCACACCCTCCATAAGTGACATTCAACAAAAAAAAAATACTGTTGATGTAACATTGATATAATAAAGAAATTAATAAACCATTCTTATTCTTCATTTCATTCTTTAAAAAAATTATGAGCCACCATTTCAACACCGATGAAACAGCCATTCAAATTCCATCCCATAATAAAGAGATATAATTCATTTATTTCATTGGTAAATGTTCAAGATTGTTTGAACAATTTTTCGAATCTTGCTTTTATATGTCCACGACATAATACATACATCTCCCTATAGCACTTTCGATCAGCATTTCAACAGACTGAAAACCTAATCAAATCTACTCCTTTAGCTACGGAGAAAGGGCCATTTACCCAAAATGAGGTTGATTCTCACTTCAGACAACCACGGATCTCCTAAAATAGTGTCTAAATTTCTCTTTAAACTTGAAGAATCTCACCGTTTTTCCGACCACTGAAGAAAAAGCTGATGCACCATAAGAAAAGAAGGAACCCACCACAGTTCCGCCAGGACTGGTAGCCGGTTGCTCATCTGACTCTGAATGAAAACAAAACATAAGAACTTGTTTATTTTCAAAATATCAAACTAAAAAATCTCACTGCAAGATAAAATTTTGAAAACAAGAAGAACTAGGTCGAGTCAGATTGTCGACCTGAAAAATAAATAGAATTAAACAGACTTTCTAACCTTGCTTTGTTTCTTCCTCCTTGTCGTCTGTCTTTGCTCCTTCATCAACTGTCGTATCCGATTTTATATCCTCAGG
>KN896067.1:0-11753 GCA_000934455.1 Apostichopus parvimensis
CCACATATTCCCCCTTGTTTCCCCCTCAGTCACCCCTCTTCTCGCAGCTCTTTTCCACCTCTTTTCTCCACACTTTCCTGTCTTTGTCCTTCTACAGTTTATTTCCTATCCTCTTCCCTTAATCCACTCTTTCCCCTCTATAGTTGATCTCCCATCTCTCCTCTTCCCCCTGTTGGTTTCTTTCTTCTCTCCATCCCCTTGTCTACTAATCCTCTTACATCTATCTCTTTTGTGTTAACCGTGCTCATTAACCTGTCTGTATTCTATGCAAAAATGAATTATGGTCTTTAGCAGTGACGTGTTCTTAGTACTCCGTGACTGAATACATTGCTGAAGTATTTGCTCGTGATTATACCCATTTTAGTACCACTTGCATTGCTTTGCAGAGAAAAACAACCCGAGTCTAATTCTGCAACAAAATATATAGAATCGTCTATCCTCCGTTGCTTGTACAAACTTGCTGCAAACTTTAACATACAATTTTCGACAGTATGGTCTTCATTCAGACCAGGGATCCTAACATCTATCTGTTCAGACAGTTTTATTTACTACGTCCTCTCCAAGCCATACATCAGATAGATGCCTTTCTAAATTAAGTAACTTAAAAGGATCAAAGAATATAGCAACGGCTGGGAATTAGAGGGTCTGAGAAAATTCAACACCTTTACATTAGGCCTACACTAATGTAGCAATGTGGCAATGTACAGGGAAGGCCTGATAGGGACAAACACACACGATTGGTGCAAGATTGTGGGTCGTGCGTTTGTGTGTTTGGACTGGATGAAAATATTTTGTGGGCCGCATATAAAGGTTCCCTGCTGTAGACTAGAGAGTGAAACAGCGGTTCAACCGTCCGGTTTTGGTGTTCGGCATTGATGTTACATCTTATATAGCGAATGTTGAAATAACATTACTTGTCTTGCTCCGAATGCTGTTTGAATATATTATAAACTCGAGGTCGTTGTAAGCATTGTATCTTCCTCGGATGATGGAGACGATCTCAACTGGACTAGGATTGTAAAATACGTCATTATTGCTCCAAGAACCTGTCAACAAAATGAAACGTCCGTAATGAAGGTTATACTGCATTAAGAATAAAACACGCAAGGCAAAGACGTACGGAAATTAATATTTTTTTCAACAGTATGACATAACCAGAATTTCTTTGAGGGTTCTGTGGGCCTGCATGGGAGATTAACAAATGTGTAGCTCAAGGAACACCGACGGTCTCTAAGTAGGACAAGGGTAAAAAATCAACCAGGTGTGGGGAATCAGTTACAGAGAGGGTGGGGAAAGGTAGATGGAAGGGCACAGGAGACGTGCACCGATATTTTTCAATGGAAACACAAAATACTTTGAAGGGGGAAAATGGAAAAAGATGTTTGTTTCCTTTCTTTACATTGCTGGAGTTTGAATTATTATTTACGACAAAGTTAAAACAATTTTAGTTTTAATAAGAATCTTTTCCTGAAATAATTATCTTTAAACATTTAAACATTACCATAATGTTATTGTTAACCATATTTATATATGAAATGTCTTATACAGGATAAAATCAAGGTAGAGAAAAGGGGGGGGGGGAGGGGAGAATTACGCTCTTTTTCTACCCTTTTGGATACTCTGTGCAAAACTAACTATTGTCGTATATGACAATAAAAGACCCGTTAAAGACATGTATACAATAATTACCCCTAAAATCAGCTCCTTGGTGACGACAACAAACCCCATCGCTGTAAATCCGATTGGTGGACCAGTCAGACGAGACAATAGCAAGGATTGAATCTAAAACCAGAGACCGGATAAAAAAACATATATAGAAACAATAAAGAAGATCCCGATATAACCATGAAGAATGAGATAAATGTATTTCAAGCATATACCGTATATGTTAAAGTATATATCAAAAATATTCTCACAAGTTTGCGATTCTGTATTTTCATATTTATTAAATTACTGTAATGCCGAAGATGTCTAACCCATGTCTATTTTTCTTATGAGTCACATCTTCGAAAAGAGACATCGCATCGCAACCAATCGATCGGCGGTCAGCAAGACTTACAGAAATACAGTAGGCCTAATTGGAGGACGGGGAGAGATGGGAGGGGGGGGGGGGCGGGCAGCTCGACTTTAAGCGACCACCATATATGCTCACAAAAGACATTGCTTGTATTAATTCGTTATCGTTATAAACATGATAATACGTAACAACGTAACATACGCACTCATTTACGTATAGCAATGCAGAGCATTGCTTGTTTCATGATGACGGTCGCCTTGACGCGTGACCATTATTTAGCTAAGTCATCATGCACCTATACTTCATCGCTGGTTGATTGTTCATCGGAAGCTGGATAGAGTATTGTTTGCATAGGTCCTTACGGTAATGGACTCGCTCAAATATTTACAATCGGATCGATAAAAAGGATAAATATGCATAAGAAATCAATTAATCTATCAAGCAGTTCTACCATCATCTTCATTATGTACGGTAATCATTCTAGTTATCAGCGCATGCGCGTTTACAATGAATGGCACCGACTTAATATAACTCCTCACGACAGTATTATGTGTTCAGCGAGTTTACGTGACTTTTCTTCTAAGTGAAAATATCTCACATACTGTGTACTAAGCCTGACATATAAATTGCAGTCATATATTGTATTTTGAACAAACCAGTGAGGAGGATATTGATAGAAGTTGCATATTATAAATGCTTCAGGTTATGGTGCGTATGCACTCGTCCAAACAACAAAGAATTGAACATAAATAAACACGGAGATGGCATTAATGCTATATAGACGGTTGTTTATTATAAACTATAAAGTACATTTTAATTGTTCTTCATTAATGTATTGTCCTTGACATATATTATATGCCATCATGTTTGAAACACTAGAAAATGTTGAGTCTCGCATACTCTTGTTGTGTCATTAAACATGTTTTATGAAATTATTCACAAGTGACGATGAGAAGCTGTTTTATTCACGAACGATCTTCTGTAAAGTTCGTTACTAAAGTATATGATATCTTCCAGAAACTTTATAGCATTTCCAAAATGCTAAGGAACTACGTAATTAGAAATTGCTAGCAGCAAAGGTCAACATAATATATGCAGGTTTCATGAACATGCATGGCTATTCTGAATCGAGTGAAATGTAAATTATTGTCGAGATGGATAGTTTAATCTCAATTGTTGCGTTTTCATCAGTTCCTAACAATATCAAGATTTGTTTCTTCGGGTGAAAAGATACATGAATTAAGTAACGTAGGCATATACCAGGTCATATTCACCATCTACCTATGACCCCCCTCCCCCTTCCTCGCTCATATGCCTTCTGATGTGAATGTGGTGTAAAATAGCTTATTTGAGATGAATTTGATCATTTTTCTGACTAAACTTCACATAAAATGTAGTTGGTTATAGATTGACTCAATCAAGTTTCACTAGGCTTGAAATGAAGAAACAAATTTATAACAAAAACTCAAATTCTCTGGTTCGATTATTGCATGTGAAAGATAAGAAAAGAAAACTGTCTGGGTGACGAAATGTTGAGAATCGAATCACTGTCATTCAGTATTCATAAACTCATAAACTCTCATATAATGTAGAAAAATATAGGGGTATATGTCTTTGATTGGTTACAATCTTACGAGATGTGATAATGGTTTGATAAATTTGTTGACCAAACTCAATGAGCTATTTTAAGGGGCATTTGCAAACATTTAGCACATATTTTGTGAAGGTAGATGGTTTTGAAACAAGAAGCGACATAGAAACATAACCCGAACAATACAGATTACACTTTAAAAGTCCTTTTAGCATATAGCCTACATTTAATGACTGTATCAATTATATATGTTCTGCATATAGTTCTGAGTTATAATAGCAACACTGGAAGAATGAAGCTATCGAAGTCGGAACACTACAATAATTTAATAATCCGGTTTAAAAATAAATTTATTACGAAAGTTTACCGAAATCCTACCTGCAGAGCTCTTAAATCGCCATCCTTTATTTCCAGAGCATAGACCGCTTCCTTGAGAGCATGCGCCTAAAAAATTAAAATAATAATATAACAAATAATAATAATAATGATGATGATGACGACGACGACGATGTTGATGGTGATGATGTTTGTGATGATGATGTTTGTGATGATCATGATGATGATGCTGACTTGAGGGGCCCGGCTCCTGACCCAAAGAGGCCCATATCAGGAGGTCCAAGCAAGGGCGTCCGCAGAAATGTTCACAAGAAGGGGGGGGGGGAGGGATCAGTAGGTCATATATGTGAAACACACCACTTGATACTATCTAAGCGGGGCGCCACCATCAGTTGGCGCGGAGCGTTACACGACTTGTTTTTGCCAAAAAAATACTCCTAGATCGTAGGAAAAGACACTTCCCGGGGGTTCCAAGTTGCATTTACAATTTTACACATTGGTTAATTTGAGATCTCATGTCTTTTGACTTTCAATAATTTCAGTAATGCATTATGGGTCCGTATGCAATGAACATAACTAGAGAACTGTTGGTTGGGTGAAATCACTGACATGTCAAATGTTTAATTTTGTTTTCAATTTGTGATTTTCCAGGGGGCCCCTCCCTGCGGACGCCCATGGGTCCAAGGTCGGAGGATTTATGCAGGATCAATGCAGGGGGTCTTTATTTAGAACATTTGAATGGCCATTTAGCATTTACACATTGTTTCCAGCTGACAAATATGTGTTAATGCTAAAATGCATCAAGAGAAATGACAGAAACAATACTATAACATAGCTATAACAATTCTTTGTAACTATATACCATGGATGGAATCGTTACAATTTTATGATATATATTATTCCTTACTCTCAACATTCTCCATATTTTATGGGCCTGTAAGAATGGTTCACATGGGAGACACATTTCATCTACACTTATTCTTGATTTATAACTTTACCGGCGACACTTTTATAAACGTATATGCATATTTTCTTATCATGACCCTTTCAAGTTCTATTTAATACTCTGTTTCCGGCAACAGACTGTATTGCTGTAATAAAATATACTATATATCACAAGCAAATTACTCTCGATAACGAGACGAACTCAAGTTTTTATCTTCTGAGTACAATGTCAATAATTTTATATATGCTTCGACAGTCTTTCCATTATCGCCATAACTTTAACATCTTCCACAATCCACGTTTCCTGAATAAGTCCATTAAAGAACAAAATTAATAAATTTAGAAAGATGAGAGAATGAAAAGTAGAGAAGTGGAAGGAGACATGTGGGTGGCATATTTGTTTTTAAATTTCTATGATTTTTTTTTAGGTAAACATCGTACAAATTGATTTCAAGTTCTTACGAGCAACGCGTTTAATCGTCATTAAGTTTAGGCGTGTTTGAGTTTATCAAAGCGACCGGCGAATTTAACCAAGACAACTTAGATTTAATTTTTTTTAAAAGGTTGAATAGATTACGATAGCGTTGTATGTATGAATGAATTTGTATTAGTATGAATGGGCCAGGCAGACGAACCCGCGAAACATAAGCAGTTTATTTTCTCATCCCCACGTGATAAATGTACTCATAGAATCAGATCTTATATTCTCTTGAAAATTTATTGCACAAAAGAAAAAAAAAAGGAAAAAGAAAGACAAAACAGAAACAAACTCGGACTCATGCTCTCCGCCTTACACCCCTAATTTCACTGAATTAAAGGGTGTGAAGACTCGCGCAAATAGAAACGTCTAATTCCGGTAATCTGACCTAGTTTCGAATGAGGTTTAACAGAAGTGTTAAACACCACCATCGATCCCAGAAAATACACACACAGCTTGCTATACCGTCGGTAATTAGACTTTAGTGTACAGTCAGTACATACAACTGCGGTCAATACCCACAGCACAGTGTTCAAACGATACAACGATGGACTTCTCAGGTTCAGCTAAAGATAACAAGGTATCACGTTTCATTATTGTCTGTATTTTGTAGCGACAAGAGAAAAACTTCACTTGCAGGCAACGCAAAGTTAACTTTTTAAAGATGGCGGCACGCTGTTTAGGGTGAGTCTTCAATGCCTTTAATACTTGAATGGTTAGTATCATATTTTGTTGGCAATTTTTCGAAAAGTGGTACTGGAAGGGGGAGGGGGGGAGCTCATCACAGTGTAAGAAATGAGTACAGGTATTATAAGCAATCAATTAAGTTGCAAATCTCATCCCAAAATTTGTTTCTGCATATTTAGGTTTTACATTTCGGTTTAGACGAAAATCGCGCCAGTTTGTGACACAAATTCGGTCAAGCTTGACCTTTGACCACCTTTGACCACGTGAACTTGGCGTTCAAATAAATATTTGAAAGTATGATACCAATCCAATCATGGCTTGAGGGTGTTGGCTAATTTGGTGCATAATGACCAAATGCTATACATGATATATTGTACACTTGACTTTTGAGCGCTGACCCAAATGAACTCATAACCCACCGAGACGCTACAACTCAAGCAATGGCTTACACATAAAAGTTTCTTAATAAAACAAAACTGTTGGCAAACTGCTTATCCACCAAAGAGCCCGTGTAAGAGAATGTGTAAAAGTAAGAGGGCATAACGTTACGATCCTAGCAGGATCTTGTTCAGAGGCTGAATCGATTCAGCCTCTGAAGAAGATCCCGGTAGGATCGAAACGTCAGGCCCTCTTACTTTTACACATTACAGTTCTTGTCAGACAAACTTATTCTGTCGTTGAATGAATTGAAGTAGAATTTGAATAAACTAAGGGAAAACCTTTTTTTATGGAGAGGTAATGATGTTGTTGAATATTTCGGACATTTTGTTACAATATGGAATATTGCGCAAAGTCTAGAAACTTTGTTATTCCATAGTTGCAAATGTGATTTGAAGGTGATGTTGAACATATGGACTAGAAACAAAAGTATCATCAACTTATAACAATAGATCGCCTACGCAGTATCGTCATTCGTCTGGTCAATCACAATCAGAAGTACATCGCAACAGTTCTGCGTGCAGTTACACAGCCTCATATATGCACAATGTGATTTGATGCGTAATTGTGATTAAAATCACGGCAAACATCACAGATTAACAGGTCACCCCGTGGTACCCTCCCTCCTTTCCCTCGCCCTACTCAATTTAAAAGGTATTATTATTTTTTAACTCACTTTTTCATTCACAACTGCAGCATCAAATGACACAACGGCAATTGTTGTACACGTCATAATAGCCCAAAATGACGTCAAAAGGAACTCGAACAATCCAAACCCAGCAAAAAAGAGCTGGTAGACCAGAAAAATGGCGAGTGGTACATTGGTAATGTATGCGATTCCCAAAACTGGACCAAATACAGCATCGGCTCTTTGTACAGCTTGGCATAAATGTGTATGTTGTCTGCGTATAAAGTCAAGTTTATCGCAAGAGGGCTCTGAAATAGCTAACGATTCTTCCAGCACATTAAACTGCTGCCATAAAATCTTACATAAAACGTGAAAGAATGCTATTGGGAATAACCACGCTCCCGACGCAAAGATAAAAACTATTAGTGACACAACTAAAGCAATATCGCTCTTCCAAGGCTCAGTAATCTGTCTATATTCTGGAGCAACGGTGACCATTTGGACCGTCGTTCCTACCACGTTACCTATGATAAGAACCCAAACAATAACTGTAGTGTAGAGGGAAATTTTGCTCACCCACTTACGATCGAGGAGGGCTGCAGTAGACCTAAAACAGCACCCGTTACAGTAAGTATGCCAGTACTCGAAAAAGGCGGGAAGTCGACTTTTACAGACGATAGAAAGATAAAACGAAACAGAGTTTAGGGTGCACTGCATGGTCCATGCAACAAATATGCATTTGGCATACAGAGAGATATTTAACTCTGACCACCAGAGAGAAATTAAATTTCTAACAAAATTAAACAATATAAGTACAACGCATGTGAGATGCCATACGTTTTGCAAAATGGCAGCTTTCCTTTGTCTACTTCCGTCGTCATTTTCCTTGTAAGTAAATTTTTTAGGAGAGTGATAAACGCCAAGAATTTGCATACTCAGTAAAAGAGGTCTCAAATCACGGGGTAACCATTTTTTTTTTGTCCCCTTGAGATTTTCTTCGTCCACGACCGCCATTGTTTTTTCTTATATCAATAATTAATTCGATTGTTTAGTATAGCACTTTTGAGCCCCTCAAATTCCGAATGTTACGTCATCGATCATATTACCACAGTATGAAAACCTTAAATCAGTTTCAAATTCACAAATGAACTCAGCGTTAAACGGCAAAATTGGTCTTTGACTGATTTCCGAGATAAAAATGTAGGTAATGGTCCTCTATACTACAAACTCACTAGAAAGTTTCAACTCCAATGTATCTTGCTGGAGGATGAATCCCTTACACCACCGAGCATTAAAGATGACCGTGACAAGCACTGCTAATGCTGCATCAGGATCAGCAGATGATCATATAAAGAAACTAAGGTGTTCGTAATTTATTATTTACTAATTAGCACTGTCTATAATTATCACAGGTCAAGTTAAACAGCCTATGTAATTTCACCCTATCAAATTAGAATATATATTTTATTCCAGCGATGTAAATCTCGCGCAAAAATAAATAGATAAAACTGCTTCCAGTGTTCGATAACTTCCGGTCTATCTGGCATCAAATCCCAAAACTATCTGGTATTCCTTAGATTTATCACAAAATATGAAACGTTGAGATGACATAAAACACCATATAGTTATATTTTAGTTTCCTAGATTTCAGAACCGAAAAGTGCGAAGTCATCCAACTGTGGATACTCGGTGAGTGGCGCATGCGCACTTTTGAGACTTAAGTATCCGGCCAACTTATGATGAAAGCTATATATATGAAAATATTAAGATAATCATTTCAAATATGAAATATCTGTATATTCTTGATGAAGATATCTTAATGACAACTAAAATCAGACAGAAAGAATGGAAAGAAGTGTGGAGGCGACTTTTTCCGCGTGCACTTATAATACGACAGATTGAGCGAGAGAGAGAGAATAACGCTTTGTAGTCTATAAAAGAAACACATGCGATAGCTTACCGCAGGCCGTTTTTCTCCAACCAATCACACGCATGCACTATTTGACAATGGCTCGATGGTCATACGTCACTCAGTGACCATCATTTTAAAGTTGTCTTAGACTTCTTGTCTCTCGTTACTGAAATTCAAGTATCTCATCTCTTTACAGATTTAACATGACTTGACACAATGACTTGACAATTTTCACCGCCGAATTAAGGAAGTCAAGTAGAAGCGTAGGCCATTAATGGAAAAGACGGATTATCAAAGGCAATCAAGTTTCAAATTCAACTACTAGATTTCAATCTAGCACACAAATAGCGGCACCGGACATTTAATTAGTCAACTATAATAATAGTCTTTAAAAGGTTTAGTTCTAAGTGGTATACCGAGTCGCTTACAACCAATAAAAATGAATGCATGTATATGTGAATCTATATAGCCTATCATGATAATTGAAGCCAGACCTAGTTTTTGTCTGATGTTGCTAGGGAACCCTTGTACTTTATTCATTTGTTGTATATGAACCGAAGCTCGCCATCATGGCGATCGTTAAGAAGATCGCATGAATACTTTGTAATTTCACACGCACCCGGCTTTTACATTAAGATTTGATTTTTTTGTCTTTTCTTTCATATTCTCAATCCTGACAAAAACTAATCACGGGTCTCAACGTCATTCCGTTATTGTTTCTTCTGCAAACAGTATGTAGCATATACTGACCTTAAAAACATGCAGGTTTTTATTGAATCCTATCCAATCTATTAACAAAATGATTCCCCTGTTTTGCCTAAAATAATCTAGAGATAAGCTGAGCTGAGCTGTATATAGCCTTAATAACACCATCCTGGACTAAACGCAAAACTTGTAGCGTGAATATTCGCTATAATCCATCATGCATCATCTTCCAGTATAAGTATAAGAATCTTACACTATAACCTCATATCCTAACATGTAAACTGTAGGAATTAACCTATTCCATTTCAAGCCTAAGCTGGTTACTGGTGCGTCATGAACGGAAACGTTTGGATACTTCAGTCGACGATGAATCGATACAGCTGCATGCGATCTTATTGGTGATCTGGCGCAGATGACCAATGAGAGTGCCAGGCGCGTAGCCAAGGGGGGGGGGGGCGAAGGGGGCAGCCGCCCCCCTTGAGCATATATTTTTTTTAATGTTCTTATGATATCGCTAGTATTTTCAAAAGAGAAAAAGCTAAGATGCAACTTACAAGGCCTGGGAAGTGCCATTTCCAGCAATCTGGGAGGCATTTTCAGCCAAAATTTTCTTGTACGCTTCGCGCCAATCATGGTGGCGCTACGCTTAGATAGTTTGCAATGCCGGATCTACAGTTTCGCCCCTCCCTTGGCAAATTCCTGGCTACGCGCCTGGAGAGTGCAGATGTTAGGTCACACAGCAAGAACAACTGTGCTGGTCGGATGAATGACTCTAACACTCTTGACCCGCTTCCGTCTGACGTGAGCGCAGTACTCAGTTACGATTAATTTAACCGAAATACATCAAACTTAGTCTAACCTCTAAAGTGAGAATATGCGAGTTTTATACGTTAATATGTAAAGTTGTTCCGTTGAAATTAAGTTGAAATACTCCGTACACAGACTTGATTTTCATCGTCGGTCACCCAGAGTAACGAAAGAGGGTTCAATCTGGAAAGGGCCTGCTTTGAAAGGAAGTAGGACATATGACTTTGAACCACAGACTAATGACTAATTACAGACTAATGAACCCTCTGTGCATTCTGTTCCAAAAATTGGCAGTATTTAATTTTTTTATACAAAACGGCACATTTTAATTGCACTTCTTTATAAACAACCCTTCAACAAGCAAGCACTTTCTAATTACAATCTTCTTAATTTAAAAAAAAAAGCAGAATTCTTTAAGAAGAACAAGACCCCCCCCCCGCTTCATAACGGAAATGCATAATGGGTACTTTTCCCTTAACAAAACAGAGGCAACCTGCATCTTTTATATTTTCTGTCACATGACTTATGTTTTGAAACGATCCCTTACCCCATACAAATATCAACCATGTCGGACCCTGTCAATGGTAGTTTCACAAGTTATTGCCAAAAAACACATTTTGACTCATAATTGACCTTTAGTGACCTTGGATTACATCACGGTTATTTTAGAAAACGTGCCCCTACTTCATTCACAACTTGTCCCAATATATCGGCCATGTCAGAATTTGTGACTAGAAGTTGTTGCAAAACGTAGCATAATTTGGCAGTGTTTTGCACATAAGCAACCTTGAATGACCTTGGATGACCTAATGGTTTTGATCAAAAATGTTCCCCTTGATGATGTGCACTCTGTCCTAAAATCCCAACCTTGATGGACATTTGTTTCTCAAGTTTTTGCAAAAATACTAGTTTTTGACACCTAATTGACCTTTGTTGACCTTGGATAATATTACCGTTATTTTTGGAAACGATCCCTTACCCCATTTACAACTATTCCCAAAATATCAACCATGTCGGACCCTGTCAATGGGAGTTATTGCTTATTTTAATATTTTGGTTTTTGGCCTCTAACTGACCTTTGGTGACCTTCACAGGCACCAAAAAAAAATAAAATAAAAAATAGGGCACATCTATACTCAATGTGGTACTCATATACACCAAATATTAGATTGGTCCAAGCTTCCCTACTTGAGATACCGTGTTTACAAG
>KN896068.1:6314-17900 GCA_000934455.1 Apostichopus parvimensis
AGAGAATGCTCAAAAATTAGATGTTGAGGAGGAAGAGAGAAACAGAAGGGGTACAGAGGAGGAGGAGGATGGGGGTAGGAGAGGAAGAGAATGCTAAAAAATAAGATGGTGAGGAGGAAGAGGCAAACAGAAGGGGTACAGAGGAGGAGAATGAGGGTTGGAGAGGAGGAACATGTTAAAATATTAGATGGTGAGGAGGAAGAGGCAAACAGAAGGGGTACAGAGGAGGATGGGGGTTGGAGAGGAGGAAAATGTTAAAAAATTAGATGGTGAGGAGGAAGCGGGAAACAGAAGGGGTACGAGGAGGAGGAGGATGGGCAGGAGAGGAAGAGAAGGATTTCACATGTTATTGTCCTTGGTGAGTATTATAATAACTTTCATATCAACAATACTGTGATTAATTTTATAATTTTAATAAAAGGTTATTGTGTTGTCATGGCATAATTTTAATGCATGCATGGTATCAAATAATGGCCATGACCACAACAAGTATATTAATATATAATTGCCACTCATGTTTCAGCTTCAACCAGCATGATGGTGCCACCCCTTACAAAAGAAACCTGTGGCAACCGCCACCTGTTTTGGGGACAAATTATTTTACAGTTAAAACCGCATGTGTTTTAACATGTGTCTAAAACATCTGGAAATGTGTCAAAACCTGTGGACACTGGCAAAGTGTGAAAAATGTGTGTCACACAAATGCCTGTGGTTCATTGTGGCTCATTCACACATTATCACCCATCGGATTTCTTGCCACCGGTTGTCACAGATTCCTGTGTCCACCTGTGTTTTGGGGTTTCCACACATTTGCTCATAAAATGTGTTTTTGGAACATGTGCCACAGGTTTTCTTGTAATTAGACCAAAAAAACATTTTTTTTTTAAATTAAAAAAAAATGCCTCCTCGTTGGATCATTTCAGTTGAGCCCATCCTCAGTGAACAGAACTGTAGGTTGGTAGAATCAGACCATCCATGAGAAGCCCTTTTGACAAATTATTGATAGAGTGAAAAACTGGTACTCAATAGCAGTATGCATGCAATCACTGACAGTGTTGTAATATGAACAGCATGACCTTGACTTCCTGAAAAATGATAATTAGGGGGAGGAGCTTGTGGATCATTAGTCATTTCATCTCTTTTTATAATTAGAAATATGATGTTTTCGAATTAATAAGTTAATTAGTGTTTAATTTTGCTATGCTTGATGGTGACATTTATATGTGAGGATATGTAAACAACATTAACCTCCCACATGTTGTAATTAATTTACCTATAGGAAGGGCTTGACGCTTACGTATTTCGTCACAATTTTGATATGTAAAGCAGTCGCATCAATTCCCAGGTTGCAAGATTTAAGTATAGCTATGTAATTATAGAAATTTGTTGTTACAGGTTATTATAACATACAGACGCCTGCTAGTGCTATTGGGTCGCGCTTTGCTCTTCGTTAACATTAAGAAGCCACAGAACTTTTAGGATTTGTAAAAGTCCATTATCAAGCATCAGAAGAATTATAGGTAGGTATATTTATCAGATAATTAGAAAATAGCTCAAATTAATTGGCCAAATAGGAACATTAAAGAGACAAAGAATTTGAGACATGCGATTAC
Organism: Apostichopus parvimensis; assembly: GCA_000934455.1. Taxonomy (NCBI): domain Eukaryota; kingdom Metazoa; phylum Echinodermata; class Holothuroidea; order Aspidochirotida; family Stichopodidae; genus Apostichopus; species Apostichopus parvimensis. Next base: position 7,928 of record KN896068.1, read on the forward strand.
CGTTAGGTAATACAATGGTCTGCACATCTGTGATAGTAATATATATGCATATACATATCTATCTATATATACATATTGCAATACAATGGTTAATCGAACAAATGTTCCAAGCAAAAGGTAATGCTCAGCTGTTTGCATGGCAATTTGCTTGTCGTTGGCTTACAAATTAATTAAGCCATGTTAAGAATTTATTTGTTGCAAATGAATTATCTGTTTGTTTCAGGTCTCTTGACCAAATGTGTATTGACATGGTCAAACTATAACAGAATGTCAATAAGTCATGGAATTTGTTACAAAGTGCATATTAAATTAGTAATTTTAATGATTTAAAGGAAATAACAGGTATATATATATACTGTAAGTAATATAGAGTTTGGTGATGGAATAATTTATTGGTTGAATTTTATGTAGCAGTTTGGAAGGCCCTGGAATTTGTCCATTATAAAATACTATGTGTTCCTATGCATCTTTGTACACTTGTATAGCAATTTGCCCATTTTGCAATAGGATTTTGCGTTGCTATACCAGATAAATGATTCCCTTTTGGTGACAATTTTTAATGTATATAAAAAAATATGTTTTCACAATTGGGAATGGGACCCCCCCACCACCCCCCTTCAACTTCTACCGCATTCCCAGGCTGTGATCAGTTGTCCCTCCTTTCCAGATTGGATGAATTGATCCATGTTGTCATAGAATCAGATGCGGAATCATTTTAGTCCATACAGTTTTGCATAATTATGGAAATTTTTCATGTCTTTTAATTTTGTTTGTGTTGTAAAGTACTGCACTAACTGTGTATGGCATCATGTACAAAAAACTATTAAACATTCTCTATTTGTTGTTTCTAAAGCAGTGTGATATTTGTATGGCATTTTGCTGGTCTTGATTTTGATGTTCTGGTTTTAATGGTCCACATTGTCATAGGGTCTATATTATCATAGATAGTCCTTCCTCATAAAATGGGTGGTGGTCCATGTTGTTCTGGATACTTAATGGTCCGTAATATCATAGATGGTCCACATTGTCATGGATGATGGTCCATGATGTCCTGAATATTAAATGGTCCATTATATTTAACAGATGGTCCACATTGTAATGGATGGTGGTCCATGCTGTTCTGGATACTAATGGTCCATACTATCATAGATGGTCCACATTGTTATGGATGATGGTCCATTATGTCCTCAATATTAAATGGTCCATTATATCTAACAGATGATCCACATTGTCTTGGATGGTGGTCCATGTTGTCCTGAATACTAGTAGCCCATAATATAATAGATGGTCCACATTGTCATGGATGGTGGTCCATGATGTCCTGAATATTAAATGGTCCATTATATTTAACAGATGGTCCGCATTGTCATGGATGGTGGTCCATGTCCTGAATATTAAATGGTCCATTATATTTAACAGATGGTCCACATTGTAATGGACGGTGGTCCAAGTTGTCCTGGATACTAATGGTCCATAATATCAGATGGTCCACATTGTAATGGATGGTGGTCCATGTTGTCCTGGATACTAGTGGTCCATAATATCATAGATGGTCCACATAGTAATGGATGGTGGTCCATGATGTCCTGAATATTAAATGGTATATTATATTTAAAAGATGGTCCACATTGTAATGGACGGTGGTCCAAGTTGTCCTGGATACTTAAATGGTCCATAATATCAGATGGTCCACATTGTAATGGATGGTGGTCCATGATATCCTGGATATGAATGGTCCATAATGGATGGTCCAGTATTGTAATGAATTATGGTCAGGTGTAGTCCTGGATAATGTGACATATTATCAAGGATCGATGGTCCACACTGAAATGCATGATGATCCATGTTGGCATGGATATGAATGGTCCATACTATCATGGATGGTCCTTATTGCAACATATGGTGGTCAATGCATGGACAGTTCATACATATGACAACATTAAATAAATTAGCATTTTTGTTTACTCTCAATGTGCTCTCTACTTATTTGTCAGAGTTGTTATCATCTGTTGGTCCAAGAGCTGTTGATTTTGGGCGTTTCCACCTGCACTATCGATCGACCAATCAGCATGGGGAGAGATAGGCAGTACATCTCTGTGGAGGTCAATAGTGGAGTATCCTTCAAAGTTGTGAGTTTTTTTTTTGTTTTGTGTTTTTAGTCTTCCTTGTTTATCTAATATTCCAGGGTTGCAATATTAAGCATATTTCCATTCTTCTATGAAACTGATTATACTTCCTTCTCTTAATCGGAACTTGTATTAATTAAAACATTTATTTATCTTGGAATGAAGCTTGGAATGTGAGATGAGAACATTAAAGTTGTGTTTTGTGTTGGGTTAAACCATTGTTCATGTTATAACTTATTTATTATTCCTCATACCCAGTCAGACTAAGAAATGTTCTGAATGTGCTTAAAACCATTTAGTTGCAGCAGTGCCAAACTATTGAGTTATTATCACTGATGTCCACATAAAAATATACAGAGGGGGAGGGGGGAAGTGGGGGGGGGGTGCAATTTCAGGTTTTGATAACCAGTCAATTTTTTTTTGTTTTTAATTCATATATTTCTTTTATCGCCAATTGTGTACAATGGGAATGAAAGTCTCCTAAAAAGTCTTCAAAAGAATTAACAAAGTAGGAGACTCCCTGGAAGAAAAAAAATGTACAAATATAAATAAAACAGTATATACGTAAAGATTAAATATACAGCAAAAATATCCTAATGATGCTGAGATGGATACTTGAATAGATTATATAATACTAGTACGAGTTAATAGATTCCTTTTTCAAATGTCTGGTGAATGTGGGTTTTGAAGGTATAGACTTCAACTTTTTTGATAGATCATTCCAAATTTGTATTGCTCTATTATGAAGACCGAATTTCCCCATGTGACTATGGTAAAAATTGCAATGAGTGTTGTTTGGCTTGTCTTGTGTGATGGTTATGTAAGACTCTGTTACTACATATATCATTAAAAGTGGCTGGCAGTAATCCATTCCATGCTTTGTAAGCAAAAGAAGCAACCTTGACTGTTATAATATTACCAAGTTTTAATAAATTTAGGGAATTTAATATTCCACTAGTATGTTAAATTGTTAATTGTCCAAAGGAAATTGACCTGTTAACAGGTTTACCCAATGGTTAACCATCAAAATTAAATCTGTTAAAGCCTATCGTTTATAATGACAGCACAGTGTTTGATTTCATTCAAATTCATTTCCACTCCCTGGAAAAGTTTAGAAATGCAACAGATAAACAAATTCAGTAGATGTGATTGAGTATTTGCCCTGGAAATGGGAAAAATTAGTCAAATAATGGCCAGTTTATAGCAAACTTCTACTAGAATATCAGAACCAATATGGGAGCAATTTTATTTCCCAATCTTTGACATATCTTATCTTGAATTTCACCCTACTCAGTGTCCAGATATACTTTTGAGAATTAGGAACCTTTATGAAAGATCTTTTGAGTAAATTAAGTCCCTGTGACATTTATCGCAAAAAGATTTAATCAAACTCAGAAGTAATTAATTTTAAATATCTGATATTGGTTCAGTTAAATTTAGCCACAAAACAGTTTCTTGAACATATACAGTAGCATACGTGCTCTGCAATGATATGATTTGGTATGTTTCAACACAAGTCTAAATGCAGAATGAAACAAGATTACAAGCGCACCAAAACCCTAAGGCCCCCTTCACATTGTCCAGACTGAGGCAAAGATCTACATGGTCCTGGGCCCGGGCCAGGGTACAGAGATATGCAGGTGGACCTGTGATCTCATGTGACTTACTGAAAAAAGCCATCTGAGATATTTATATTATTATTGCCAGTTCGTTTCTTGATTGTCAATTTATTTTCTTGATTATCAATGATTTGTCAAAATATTTATTTCGTTTCTCAATTTTTATTCATGTTTTCTTTTGCAGGAATCAGAGATGATTAATTTTACGATTGGTCTCTGTAAGGAGCTCCACAAGAAGTTAAAGGCTTTGGAGATGACTGGTCGTACATTGGCAGTAAAATTACAGGTTAGGTTTCACTTGGTTAATGATATTAGCTGTCTGAAAATGGATGCATGAAGCAATTTTAATTTTATGAAATGACAAAAAAATTGTATTCCAGGTACGTAGCTGCAGGGCTAAGAAGTGTAACTTACTGTGTTTCTTTCCTGACTTGATCACACACTACGAATCGTTATATTTTAATATGTTATTTGTTGTATTTGTGTCAAATTATTAATTAATGAAAAATTAAAAGTTATGAATTTTAATTTATTATTAATTATAAATTAATTATAACTTAATCTGGCTGTTGCATAAGTTTAAAAAAATCAAATATACTTCCCATTAAGTCTTTATCAACAACACTGTTACAGGCAATGTACATAAAAGCAAGTTGTCTAATCTGCATTTAATTACTTTAATTTAACTGAGTCACGGATGATTGGCATCAGTGCACAGAGTAAATTTTTACTAGTGTCTTCAGTGAACCAACGGGACCTATCTTACCTTTTTCTATAGTATTTGATTTTAAAGACGTATTTCTCTTGCATTACATATGATAGATATAGTCAAAGATACACAGAGCTGTTTCTTTCCAGTTTATACATTGTTCAAAATGTCACTTTGTAATTAAAAGACAATGCTTTGTTATATTTGATATTCAAGTTATGATTGTGTTAAATATAAACAGTATATTATATGGAGAAATGTGAGAGCACAATGATTATATTTCCTTATCAACAGAGGAGAAATAATTGCAGTTTGGCCATTGTTGGCAAAGCCATTCATAACAGGAAGTGTGTTGTTTGCATTAACTTTTCGACTGTAATTTCAACTTCACAGATTACAAGAGCCTTCATGCCAAAACCGGATCGTGAGTTCACGGGCCACGCTCTGTACGATAACAAAATACGAAGTGTCACGTTCCCACAGCAAACAGATGACCTGAGCATGTTTTGCAGACAATGTCGGAAAATGTTGCTACAATTGAGGGTCCCCCCTACTGACATTCGAGGGGTAAGGTGAAACCTCACTAAACATATTCTGCTTGGAATTTGGACGCTAACTATTTCTTAGCATGAGATAATAACAAGTAAAATCGTTTTTATGATCTATTAATTAGCTTTGAATTCTTTCAAAGAGAATGTCTCTGTTAATTATGTGACGTTTTTGAGAGCCTCCAAAGCTCTTTATAAAGTTTACTAACCATTAAAAGAAACTCACTGGAGGCAGCCATACAGTCTGATTTGTTTTATGGCTTACATTGGACTCTCTATTAAACAAATATGGAGGAAACTTGCTTTTCAAACATCTCTCTTTATTGACTTAGGAGTTTCTGTGCTATAATTTGTGTTCCATTTATTCCAGTTCCGCAAGCTTCACAAATTTAACCTTTGCATGATCCAGTGATTAGTTTAAAGACAGGACAATCAAATGAACAAATTATTGATTGAATGAATGAGTGAATGAATGAATGAGTGAATGAATGAATGAATTAATGAATGGATGATGAATGAATGAGTAAATGAGTGAGTGATGAATGAATGATGAATGAGTGAATGAATAAATGAGTAAATGAATGAATGATGAATGAATGATGAATGAGTAAATGAATGAAGGAAGGAATGAATGATTGAGTGAATAAATGAGTAAATGAATGAATGAATGATGAATGAGTAAATGAAGGAAGGAATGAATGAATGAATGAGTGAATGAATGAATGATGAATGAATGAGTGAGTGAGTGAATGATGTATGAGTAAATGAATGAATGATGAACGAATGAGTGAATGAATGAGTTAATGAATGAAGGAATGAATGAATGAATGAATGAGTGACTGAATGAATGAGTGAATGATGTATGAGTAAATGAATGAATGATGAATGAATGAGTGAATGAATGAGTTAATGAATGAAGGAATTAATGAATGAATTATGAATGAGTGAATGAATATCGAATGAAAGAATGAATGAATGATTGAATGAGTGATGAATGAATTAATGAATTATGAACGAATGAACAAACAAACAAAAACACTGAAATTAAGAAAGTTGAAGAAAATTTAAAGGACAAGCTTACAAAGTAAAAAAAGATATGAATTATAAAACATTATAAGAGAAACTATGGGAATATTCATACAATTTGGCTTACCACTTTTGCTCAGATTAGGTCATATTAATCCCCTTTATCTCAGATTAGGTCATATTAATCTCCTTTATCTCATGATAGGTTGGTGTCCAACTGAGTACTTTGCAGAGTGCTTCAGGCTGTCCAGACTTATCCTCATCTTTCAAAGATTTACTCAAGTCTGGTGCAGCTAACAAGAAGGTCAGCAATAGCCTTGGACGAGACTCTGCCAATTCTGTCCCATCTCTCAGCACCAGAAAACATTACCCTTTGCTCAATTTTGTCAAACCGAAGAAGAGAGTAATATCCACAAATTATCCGTCCGATCCAGGCAGTAGCAGAAGCAAAAAGAAGGTTCCAAGTTCCAATAACCTGTCTGGTCACACATCGGTTTTAAAATCACCTTGTATCAGAAATTTGACTGATGAGGTTGATGGAGGTCCAAAGGTTTCAGACAAAGTTAAGAACGTCTTTTACCAAGATTCTACCTCACCTTCTAATCATAGTAAGGATAAATTATCACATAAAGTTTCCAGATATCCTATAGGATTGATGAAAGATAAAGAGACACCAGAGCCTCAACAGTATCACAGCAAGATAGTTCGTCTTAGTAATGATCAAGAAGGTTCTAGTGCCAAAGACTCTGCAAGAGTTTTGAATCCCTCAAACTCAAAGGAAGCGTTAACTTTTTGCAGCTCTCCAGAAACTGCCCGTGACAGAAACACGCCAGATATTTCAAGATCCACAAACCTTTGGAAAAGTGCAAAACCCAGGAGTTTTCAAGAAAGTTCAATTCCCAGTTCCACCTCTCAAGGAGGCTCAATTCCTAGAATTCCTCTGGCAGGTTCGAATCCTAGCTCACAAAGCGGCAGTTCACCAGGAGGTGTACCTTCCTGTAAATCCAGAGAGGAGAGTACAGAGCGGCAAAGTTCTCCAGAATGTTCGACTTTCATTGATACCTCACAAAACTTTTGTTCGATTCCCGGACAGTCACAACCAGGACCAGATCCCACTTTCTCGCAGAAAGAATCAAATTTAAACAGCTCAGATGGAGACTGCACCAAATCGTCCCATTTGGCATGCCAGAAAAGATCGAGGCATTCTTGGCAAGCCAATGACCCTACATTTTTAAGTGCTTTCTACAGCAGATCCACTTACCATCATTTATCTACTTGGCGAATGGAACACCAAAAGTTTGTCAACAGCTTGCAGAAAGTCGAGGAGAGGAAATTTCCCGGAAAGCAAAAATTGCATGTGTTAACGGAAGCTTGTAATACCGAAGCGGGATTGGGTAAAGATACCAAACATCCGGTCCCCAGTGGCTACTCGCTGCCGACTACGAATTTAGTCGTACAGGAAAGAGGCATAAATTGTAAAAAGATGTTTGAAGAAAAGAGTGTGATTATGCATATTGATATGGATTGCTTCTTTGTAGCAGTGAGCCTACTGGAATATCCAGAACTAAGAGGCAAAGCTCTGGCCGTCACGGGCCACTCGGCCGCGATGAGGACACCAGTTAAGGTGGATATGCCGGATAATTTCGATCGAACCCACTTAGAAAAGAAGAGTTGGAATCGTCCAACAGCCAAGTCGATTAAAAGTAAATCGATAAAGGACACCTTCCAACAAACTAGTCTCACAGGAGACGTAACTGGAAGAACAGTGAGCAACACTACAGAGCAGCAAGGGAGCAATGAGCAACAGGCGAGCAGCAGGCAGAGTGTCAACGTTGAGCGGAATAAAGGTTGTGAGGAGCCGGCGAGCAACCAAGAGAAGAAAGGCAACATTGATTCTGTAACCGTGGAGACACCTGTTGGGAATTGGCTACTGTTCAATCCTTTAGCAGAGATTGCATCCTGCAGTTACGAGGCGAGAGCATACGGTGTCGGTAAGGGAATGCTGCTCTCGAAAGGGTTGGAACTGTGCCCTCATCTCAAAACTGTGCCGTACGACTTTGAGAGCTATCACAGGGTGTCCAGAACCCTCTACGAGACTGTAGCCAGGTATGTGAGAAAACGCTCTGTCATGTTCAATTTGAATGATATTTATTAAATGTCCTTTATATGATTTGAGTGAAAACATTTCAGTATACATTTTGGTGACTAATTTTCAGTAATCAATTCGTTATTTAAATAATCGTATGACTCTCATCATGTTGTATATTTGAAAGGAAATTGCATGAACATTGTGTATTGAGAAAGATATGTTTGAGCTTTCAGTTGCTGGAATTTATTTGAAGCATTTGTAGATATTGATGACGAATAAACATGTTGTTATACATCATGTTGCAACATGTTGATTGAAAAATAATAACATAGCTAGCATAAAGCTGTATGAATTTTGATCATTGTAACAAATTTTAGGCAGTGTTTCTAGTCCAGAGTGCAGGATTCATAAAAACGTTCATTTTCAGTGTGTGAGCCTGACAGTGATATCATTTTTGTCATTTACATTCATTTGTTTTCCTAAAAGTTTCACCAACGAGATTGGAGCCATCAGCTGTGATGACATGTTTGTTGACGTCACCAAGACCTTGCGGGATACGACAGCTTCACCACTTGAGTTTGCTCAGCTTGTTCAGGATGAAATATTCTCCAAGACACAGTGTACTGCCTCTATAGGTATAGGTAAGTCCAAGGTTCCGACTGAATAACATTGATATATTTCGACAGGGTCAATTATCGTCTATTGGGCCAACTATAGTTAGCTAACCTGGGGCAGCAACATTTTGGGTAGGCAAACCCGCAAAATGCTACAAACAGAAGGTTGTGAAGAAATTGAACAAATAATCTACCTCCAGTAAAACAGGCGCGTAGCGAGGAATTTGCCAAGGGAGTGGCGAACCTGTAGGCAAACTATCAGAGCCGTAGCATTGAAAACTATCTAAGAGTAGCCCCACTATGAGTTGGCGCTACGCGTACAGGAAAATTGTTGCTGAAAATGCCTCCCAGATCGCTGGAAATGGCACTTCCCAGGCCTTGTAAGTTGCATTTAAGCTTGAAATTACTAGCGATATCATAAAAACATACAAAAAAATATGCTCAACGGGGGAAAGGGGACGGTCACCCCCTTCACCCCCTTGGCTACTTTCCTGCAGTAAGAAATCTGACATCCCAAGATCATTTTCTTGATATTATCCGGTATAATATGTATAGCAATGCACACAGAAAGGTGAATAGCTGTGTGTGTATGCAAATGGTGGAGCTGTCTCTGTGTTTCGTGACCGTTGTTGTGTATACATACCAGTGGTATTCACAAGGAGGGGGTCATTAACCATCTACATCAGTTGGGGAAAGTTTAGAATTTCCCCCCGTCCATGATCACTATCAAAATCCAGTCTCTCTAGCAACAACTTCTTGCAATTTTGTTGTAATCTGGAAGCGCTTCAGATGAATGATGCCCAAGGCCCGTGAAAATCCTGGAGCTATAGCTCCAGCGCTATAGCGCCCTGTTTATGGCTTGTACTTTGTAAAACATTGTAAGAAGCTTAATTATCATGAAACTTCAATTTGGAATCGGTACAACAATGTCTGTGTCATGTTTAAATAAGTCAAATTTCATTTCATGTATTTATTTGTTTCTTCACAACTTTACAAGAGAAAAACAAAGAATATATACCAATGAAATTGCAAGCAGTGAAAGGAAGCACTGTTCAAAATAAAGCTATGGAAAGCTCTCTAGTGTATTCCTATCTCAAGTTATGACTTTCCCCCCAAACATTGTTCGGTAGCAATCATATTCGATTGGGTTGGTATTATGAAGGTTAAAAACCCCTGGTGGGCTTAACAAAGTAAGACACTCCCTTGTACGGAAAGAAACATCAACATCATAACAATTAATTA